>VZSV01000070.1:727896-759231 GCA_013398735.1 Nothocercus julius
CTTTTTTAAATATTTCTTGGCTGGACCCTTGGCAATTTTTTTTGAAGTAGAAGAATTCTTGCATATTGAATTCAGTTTATTAATACTTTAAGTAGTGTGTCAATTTAGTCTCTTCTCATTGTTTTAAGTTCAATATTTATTTTTGAAGTAATAATTCATTGCTGGACTAGGTTATTAACTTTCAGTGCAGGATTATAGTTTTTATGTAATATTTTATAGTAGCATTTCAGAATCTTGAAATGCATTTTAATTTGAAAAAAATCTCTAATTCCAGTTCAAGAGCATGAAATATCTTTATGATATATCAAAAATCAAAATTCTAATTTAATTTTCAGGGAAAATTGAGGCTTGCCCTTTTTTTCACAAAGCATGAGGTTTTCCCACTTTTTGTTAACAGAATGTTATCAGTCCCCACATATGAAGTCCAAAAAATCTACCTGAATACCAACTGGCAAATACTGGCTGTGGATATGCTGTCATTGCATTCTGATGGGATTAGGAATGACTCATTTTGCTTTTTCATCTAAAATTAGAGGGATTTTGTTTGTTTCTTTTCTCCTCCCTGCTTTTATTCCTGTATTTTAGACTAGCTACTTCAAGGTATATTTAACAGTAGTACAGTTAAATTTACTTTTAGCCTTTGCTATTGGGTACGCATTAAATATTGACATAAAAATACTTTTCTATAGTTCAAGCCTTACGACATTTAAGTCTTCCTACAGTATATCTTGATTTTAGATTGGTTATTTTTAAATGCAGTATATTTGGCTCAGATCTTTTGGATGCAGTAAGCTTGGTAAACTAGTTTACATACCATGTGCCTCAGTTTTTGTTGCTTTAAAAATTACATAGAAAGATAGCAATTCTTCTTAGCTTGAGTCAGTTGAAGTTGTTTTTCAGTTAGGAAAGCTCTTCAAAAATGATCAATTATTGCTGTTGTACTGTGCCTCTAAGAAAATGGAAAGCACTTGTTTTAAAGAGTTGAAATGTAGCACTAACTGCTTAAGATAGAAAATGCAAAAACTTCATTGCTAAATTTTTTTTTTTTTCTGAATACCTTCAGGGGGCTCTTTTTAAGAACAAGCATATCTGCAAATAATTCATGATATATTTAGCAAAATTGCTATATTTTACATTATATGTTTAAATTTTGTCATTCAGCATACTGAGTTATGCTTTCTGATCATTATCATGCCTCAAAACTTTTGACCTGTACAGAGAATGTTTTTTCTTTTTTTAATAAGGTAGACACTTTTTAAATCTTTCATAGTATTTTGCACTCTGCAGTGTTTTTCTTTCTCACTTCTATTCTCTTGGCCTTATGATATAGTCAAGCTCCGGTACAATTCATCTGACTAATAATATGTATTGACTGCTTAACCAAAAAAGAGACAAAATCCGTGTAGAAAGCGAGCAAACTGTAGAGAAAAAAAAAAAAAAAGATTCACATTTTTGGTTACACTGGTTGTATTACCACTGCTGTTATTGGAATTTAAAGTAAGGAACACTGCATTGTTTTATCTCCTTTAATTAGATGCTGGAAACACTGCATTTCTAACTGTAATGTCTGCTGATGCCATTAGTGACCTCTGTCCTATAACAAAGTTGTTACTTCTGTCTATAACCAGGAGATGTAATATATTTCTATAACCAGGAGATGTAATATATTTCTAAGTCCTTGCTGTGATCTTATCAGAAACATGCTCTAATGCTTCTCATTAAAATGGCTAGCTGCCATGGCGATACTACCATAGAAACTGGTAAAATAGTCAATGCCGATTAGAAAGTCGAAATGAAAAATTCTTTTCTATTTTTCTCTTTTATTTTTAGCACCTTAGCAGGAATGAAATTCTGCTTATGTTGTGTTCCCAATGTGCAAATTATTTAATGAGTTATTTGCTGTGTTACATGGCAGACCAAGTCAAGGTTGTTATAATGGTCCTGTCTAAAGATTAAGCAGTAACAGAGAATTCAGTCGTTCCATGGACTACTCGTAGTCTCAGGGCGTTGGATTTGAGGCCTTTCTTGCAGCACCAATGGCTGCAAGATTGTTAGGTTGCTTAACTGTATTTTTTTTCAAGATACGGTTGGTATTTTTTACTTCCAAAACACCCTTTCAGCAAAAAAGGGCAACAAGTGTGTTCACTAGGCAGTGCTTGTTTAGCTCTTGGAGTAATAACAGAACTTTAATTGGAAAGCCTGACATGGCAAAGGGGTTGTCTGCCTCGAGTTATGCAAATTTTTAAAGTTAACCTCTCTTCAGTCTATAAGAAGGCTAGCATGTTGGAGGAAGGTACTCTGGAAGGCCCAGTATGTGGAGGTTTTCCTGATGAAACGTGTCTCAAGGCCCCAAACAGTGTAACTTTTGAATAGCTTTCAGAATTGCCTAGCAAGGCAGGAGACTGCTAGTAAATGCTAATTTTGAGTTGTACCTTGCAAAAGGTGGAGCTATCTAAAACTTAAATTTTGCGATGGGGTATATGTCTAAACATTTTGAGAAATTCTTTTGTTTTAAGAGAGACATGGAAAGCAGGATCAAGCATTCATCAATGCAGCCCTGGTTCTGCAAATACTTCTGTGTAAGAGGTGGAGGAGAAACGGCCACTTCTGCACAAGCTGGCAGAAGTAATACATAATGTAGTGGTTCACACAAGAGAAGTCCATGAGGATAATGTGGAAATAAATTCAAGTTGATAAAGTGTCTGCAGTCTGGGAAGATGACGTTGTTGTGTGTTTTTTTTTTTTTTTTTTTTTTTTTCCCTTTGTTTAAGTGCCACTGAAAAGTAGTAACTTTTTCTTGATCCATGAATACCACGATGCCTGAGCATTTATCAACAGAGAATTAAATTCCAAGATTGGGAGGTTAATATGAAAATTTGGAATTTTAAACAGTAATAACAGCTGAGATGCTGCATATGATATGGTATATGTCCTGGTCTGGGTGACAGATTGCCACAAGGATCCTGGATCCCATGAGTTATTTTCACAGCTGCTTATTGTATATTGTTTTGACATCACAAGAAAAAAACAAATTGGGTATTTTAATACTTGGCTTTTTGTAATGTTTCTTCTGTTGGAAGACCTGCATGACGAAATGCATTTTCGAGTCATGTATTTGTGGATGACTTTTACTGGGTGAGAGGCACTTGAAAGGTCAGGTCCTTTAGTAGCTGTGTAGCAATAGACAGTTTGTTCTTTCAGGCTTCTTCATATCAATGCATTATGTTCGGACCTCAGATATATAGAACTTGCATATATCTGTTTCTGATTGAAAATTTCCTTCATGTCTATGCTATAGCAGAGGGTGGTTTTTTGTTTGTTTTTTTTTTTTTGTTTGTTTGTTTTGTACATTGCTAAATATTTGGAGGCAGATTTTTCAGATAGGTTGGGAGAAGTTGTTTGTGTTCATACAGATCCCTTTCACGCAGAAGGTTTCCGTAAGTGCTTTACTGATTTAATTTTTCTCTTATTTCGAAAATCGTGCTTAGACTTTTTCAAGATTCCAAACTGAGGTTACTTAATAGATAAGTATTGTACAGTTGTACAATTATCCTCCATTAAAGAAGATCATGTTGAAGAAGGTTTTATAGAGTTTTGTAATGCTTTCTGGTCAACATAATTTACATTTTTTTTCTCATTCTGCATTGTTAAAAATTTCTTGCAACGTTATTACATAAAAACACAGAAGAAAAAGTAGCAACACAAAGCCTACACTTGTGGTGTTTGCAGTAGGTTCATTAAGATGTTGGCTCTGGCTGGGCTCCATCACCTTTGGAGCAGGTCCTCTTTCTATCACCTCATCCATCTGCACTTCTCTGCCCTCATTTACCCTTCAAAGACGGAATCTGTGCAACTGGCAAAGGAGGGTGGGCCACACGGAGGCTGGTAGGTTGGGAATTGAATCTCAGGACTTGCGACTGGGAGAACTAACAGAATATTTTTGCAGCGAGGTCCAAGTCTGTTCAGTCTGTTTGAAGTAGGGTTTTTTTTTTTTTTTTTTTTTTTTTTTTTTTTTTTTTTTTTAGTTAACCCTTGCCATTTATTATTTTATTGCTTATCACTTCATTACTCCTTGTGCATGGAGGAATCTTTGAAGCAAGTGTAGTTGTGTGTTCTGAAGGCCCTGCGTTACTGGTGCATATGCCTTTCTGATATGATACATTATTTATCTGCAGGCCTGGTAGCACTGTGACCACAAAATGATGATACCCTCATTTCAGAAGATAAGCAATATGTAGTCGTCCTGGAAAACCTGATGTGCGTCCAGTTCAGGTATTGCTAGATTGGCTGCTCTCAGTGCTAAAGCAGCTCAGGTGACTGGGCTATGCAACTATGAACACAAAAGGTACTAGTGAAGGGTAGACCTCTGGTAACGTGGAAATAGGAATCACTGACTTGTGCTATCACAGAGATGAATATTTGTGCCTGAACAGCTCACTCGTAAACATCGATAGTTGATGAGATGGTAGCATCTAGCTGAATATCTCTTGATGCTCTTTGACTCAGAATTTGAGAAACAGAGCTACTATCATTTTCCTTTCTCCAGTTTTGTCTCTTAAAGTTATAGTGTTGGTGAAAATGGTAGGAAAAACATTCCTTCAAGAACCATTCAGTTGTTAGCTTTCATTCCACATGCCTCTCCTTATTTAATAGAAAAATATTTTCCTATTCATTATAAAACAGGGGGATGTCCTCATGACAGAAGACATCTCTGAGGCCGTTTGTCACTAGATGTGTGTTTACAGCTATCAAAGAAAAATGTGGAATACTTTTCTTATTATAATGAAGTTTAATACCCTAAAAATGCCTTTATTTTTGCAAGGAAGGTTTGAAGATATAATCTTATTTTGCCCGTTGAATGCCGTTCTGGATAGAAGTGATACTGTGCCTGTTTTGTGCCTCAATTATTATCTCAGAAGCTATGGTGATGTATAAAAGAAGAAGTTTTTTTTTTTTTTTTTTTTTCTGTGAATTTTTTTTCCTCTGCAAAGTCCGAGAGTAAACCATGAAAGAGAAGAGGACTTTGCCTGTAATTTCCCGAAGGAGTAATTGAAGGTCTTTGAGAAACATGGTTCTGGGGAACAAGACAACAAGATGTCTAGAACTTAAACATACCCCCCCAGGTTTTAGTAGCTGTCCCATTTGTGGAATAGAAGTTGACCTCTTTTTCTAGAAAAATGATGCTAAGAAATATCCTTTATTGAGTTGTGGTGTTCTGAGTCTTTGGCAGAAGATATCCCCAGAGGGAATGGTTGTGCTGATAAACTATATTTTCTTGACATTAGTACTGCAGAATTTAAGCTGAAATGTCGAAACAGTGAATGGCCAGCAAGTGAGTATAGCTTCATTCACATATGGAACAGCAAAATGTTTTGTTGTCAGAAAGCTTCAGATTCAGTCCCAAGTGTTTTAAATCTTCATGATAGATGTCTACGAAAAAATTTATTTCTGCTGCTTCAAACAATGAATCACCGCTTTACTCACCTTTTCTCTCTCTCTCTTTTTTTTTTTTTTTCTTTTTTGTAATAGAGCAATGTTTAATTGTGCAAAAAATGTTTTGCCATTTCTTTCTTGAATAGATGGCACAATTTATTCTCTTTGGGATATGGCTATGGAAAATATACTTTGTTTGAAGGGGGAAAATAAATGAATAGATTTCTGTTGAACCTGTACCCCTCCCAATTTGTACAGTATACTTCGTACCCTTAAGAGGGGGTAATCCTATGGCTGATTTAATGATATATGGTAAAGTCCTGAGGCCAGGAAGAATGTCCCAGGAAGCAAGATAACTTGTAGTTACCTTATTTATTTTAACCATCACAACATGAAAAATTCAACATGGTATTCATTAAAATCGTCAAATTTGAAATTAGAAATATTGTCTACATCCATTATATATACTTTTTTTTCTTCCCCCCTTTAAGTGTCATAGTAAGAACAGGTTTTACTAGTGTTTGGAAGATAAAAACAGCAAAACAAAACCTGTTTTCTGTACAGATGTTCATGCCAAACATGACCTTTATTTGATCTTCCAGCTTAAGTAACAAAGTGAAATAAAGTAACTGCATGTATGTTTATTTTTAGTAGGTAGTTTACAATGTTTTTGAAAGAATGGAAAGAGATTGTTGAAGATATAATTGAAGATTTACAGGTACATGTTTTAGAAGATTGGGCGATTGACAAATAGCAAAAACCTTTATTCAAAAAAATTGTTCAATTTTTTTAAACTTCACAGAATTGGTCTGAAGTAGGGGTGGGCTATTCATTACTCTCTTGCAATGAACAGAGGTAACGGTTAATTTTCTCTAATGGAGTACGAGTTCTGTCGTGTCATAGAAAAACTACTCATGTGTCTTTGTTTTGAGAATGACCAGAGCCTTTAAAAATGTTTGAGGCATCCCCTTCTACAATAGGTTATGGGAAAAGTTTTTTTTATTATTATTAATTTATTTTTAATTCCTGAGTAGCCAGTTAACATAAAAGCTTATGATCTGATTAATAAAATAACTAGCTGCAAAGAGATGTTAATAGGACATGTTACTTATATGTTGCTTCTGCACATTCCCCCTGCATGTGTAGATGAAAAGAAGTGATATATATTTGTGGATCTAACAGCTCTTCTTTTCTTCAAGTCTTACACTGTTAAATTGGGTCACTGCATATAATGCATGTTAAATGAGACAAGCAGCTTTGTGGTATTTACAGAAAAAATTAGTGGCAGGATTTCACAGTATTATGACAAACATATTACAGTAAAGTATAAGCGCATTCATTTTAAATATATTGCTAGTAGCTCACAAATTACTGCATTTTTCCTGAATGTCACATCTCCTTGTACATTTTTAAGTATCACAGGATTTGATGAAGTTGACTAAATGTGACAGAAAGCAGAATGTAGCCCTCAAGGTCTGATAAGTCTTTGATTAGTGTTTTATAACAGTATGCTTCAATCTTTTGTATTATTGCTTGGGATAATTCTACTGCTTGGGAGAGAGAGGAAGCAACTACAGTGAATTATCTGGTGGTGCAAGTAGCCAGTAATGAGGAATTGCATGGAAAGTCTCCATAGCTCCCTGGCACGCTGGAAGAGCTCACTATAGGTCCTGCAGAGACTGAGCAACTTCTCAGAAGGGGGTTTAGATCCCTAGGTCACATTTATAAAAAGTTTACTCTTGTCCTGATGATTGAAGTGCCAAAGAAGGTTTTAACTTTGTTAACAATTATGCTGTGATACTCCAGTTCAAAAGATTGCTTTTGTAACTGAAAAAGTGGAGCTGCTGATGAGCCCCAAACCCTCGTCCTTCTGTTCTTTGGGGGGAGGCAGTTCCCTAACAGTAGACATGTCTGTCTAAATCCAAACCTGCAGTTGTCTCATCCTTCATAAGCGATGGTAAAAGTGCTTTGTTCTGTTAGGAAATCTTTGTGCTGCTTCTTGCTGTTGCAGTAGGAACTGAATATGGGAGAAAGAGTTTGTTAACTTTAGGGCATTTGATGAAAATACTGTTCATATATGTCTTTTTGGAAAGAACTCATAAAATGCAAGATAGCATTTTATGTCACTCAGATGGCAGCCTAAAATGACAAACATTTTTAGCTGAAAGCTTACATGCTATTTGTGCCTTTTCTTTGTGCGTGTTTTCACCAGCTTTGAAGAAAAAAATGGCTTCTGCAGAAATGCAGAAATGTTTCAAGTCTGGCATTAGTATTTTCTTTAATGACTTTGTGAGTAGCTGTATTGTCTTTGAAACTAGGTAGGAGATACTGCAAGAACTTCAGAGGGAGGAAATAGTGATGTATAGTCTTGACGAATTGGATGCATAATCTAAAATAAACAGCGTATAATTCAGTATCTATTGCATTTTGATAAGGATAATAAGTATTTATGAGTACTAGTCTGTTGGCTGTGTTCCCTAGTGTGGGCGGGCTAGCTGATCATATGTGATGCTCTGTGATGTCCCTCCTTTTAATTTCATGCTGGAGAACGTCTCTTGAAAGGCACCAATCACTCATGCCATGCTTCCATACCTGCTTGTCCAGCAATTCAGTGTACTCAGCAATATTAAAAGCATCTATCTTTTCTGTGTGTTCCTACCCTTGGGGGTTTAAAAAATGTTTCATTTAATCACACTTAGTTTATTTTGTAAATTTTGTTTCCGATTTCCGTTCTAGGTTAATTTCAGGTAATTGATTTACCTGATGGTGGTTATATAACAGAAGGACGTGCTTGGCAGCCGGTCGCACTTGATTCTCAACGCTGTGAGTCTGAACCTATTACAGAACTGTTGGGAGTTTATCTTTCAGATGCCATGCACGCTAGTCACTGGGTTTGCTTTCACTTATGAGTAATGGTCACTCATAGAAGAAAGCTTGTCTGGAATACTTATTTTCAGCCCCTCTCCAAAGTGAGACTGAACAAAGACAAAGCTGTTGAGAATAAAATTTGCTTCTGCGTATAAAGTAGCAGCTTTTGTCACAAACCTGTATCCTTGTGGTTTAAAGAAGCTTTTTTTTTTTTTTAAAAAAAAAACTTTCTCATTAATAAGAGTGGGGGTGAAATGAACAGCTGCTGTTAAAACATGGTCAGAAGAAGTCAGTATGCTTCTACATGATAGCTGCACTCCGAACATCTTAATTAAGAGGTAAGTATATACAAGTTTCAGAAGTCATGATGAATTGAAGCATTCAAAATAAATATTATAATATTTGTAAACTTAATATAATAACTACTTATTTTATAAACATCTACTGATGCTGATTCATCAACATCTGAATTTTGAAATAGCTCATTTTAGATATATTTGTATGCTATAATTTTGTTCTACGAAAGAAAGTTCCTACTAACTAAAGAGACCATAGGTGGCTTCTGAGGCCTGCAGGTGTAACTTGTATTGCAGAATCAAGGCCAGGCTGAAGAAGTTGTTAGTGCTGTTGTGTGAACTGGCACTGGAACTATGGACAGTGCCCAAAGCAGCAAGTGTTTGGAAGAAAAATCTTTTGTAGCGTCATAGGATAGGACTGTTGTTATATTTCATATTTGGGTTTAGAGTTTATTTGAAGTCACTAAATTTGAATATCTCCCTTAAAGAAGTATGTCATTAATCTTTTGCAATCTTTGCAAATACACGAGGGCCTTGATGATGACATAATTTTGGCAGCAGCACCTAGTAGCTCTTCCTGTGTCAGTGTTCTTAATCAAAAGCAAATGATAGCGTATTAATAAACACACGTGCTTCCGAGCCGAGTTGTTACCAATCTATTTAAAATAGTTGCCGTTCTCAGATCTTTGCTCTTAATGAAATTATCTCCTAAGATTTTGTGCATCTGAAAAGATGCAATAACAGTGCTAGAAGCTAAATTAATACAGCATGGGAGCTTTCATAATGAAATTAATATTGCATTTATAACCTTGCTATGGAGGCTTTTCACCAGTTACAGCAAGAAATGAACTCCCAAGACACTAAAATGCATTTTTTTTCCTGAGCTGTTATACTTATGCCTGCTTCTGTTCTTGATACTGTGAAATGGAAATCCAGAGATAAAATAATACTGTGGGATCCTCTTTTATGGATTCATAGCCTCTTTGATATTAGTTATGAATTTTATTTTAGATTGGTGTTTCAGCTTCAAGTAGGCTGCATTTTGTGTGAGGTAGCAACTAGCACTATGAAATTTGTTTTTCCTTTGAAAGGATGTCTTTCCTTCTACCAAAGTGCTTTTGTGATTGCAGCCCTAACTATTTGGGACTTGCAGTTATAAAATTTGTGTAAATGTTTTCTGGGTTATGGTTTTAATGTCTTAAAATAATTTTTTATGTTGTAAATAATGGTGGGGGAAAAAAGTTTAAACTTTAAGCAGGCAGTAGCCCTTGAGGTTGATTTCCTACAGCCTGCTGTGGAGACTTAACAGGAAGCTGAGGAGAGAGAGAGAGAGAGAGACCGTCTGCAGTGGATGTGCATGTGAGGATTTATTTAAGAACCAGGGACAGTAGAGGTTCTGCCCTCCTTCATCATTTTGTGCGCTCGCTTGCTATGCCGCCAGCACCATGTTCACTTGGTCTCGGCTTCCCCCCCAGCAGGGACGCTGCTGCTGGTGTGAGAAGGATGGGTGGAAAATGGTGACAGTTTGTGCTGCGCAGCTCCTCTTGGTCTTGCGCGTTACCAGCCCAGGTCCCTGGGCAGGCCCTGACAGCTCCATACATAAGCTGGAAGCTGTGCATGGTACCATTTGGAAAATGTCATCCTAGCTGACCTTCATAATGTGTTAATGTGAGGATGTCTGTTTTGCTGAATGAGTGAGGGTCAATTTTCCTCTGAGTTCTTGAATTCAGCAATCTAGGAGAAATGGTTGGAGGCGATTGACCAGCAAAACGGAAGGCATTACTCTAATTGGGACCCAGGGTCCAAATGCGTGCCTCAAGTGCATCAGTGTTGTCATCCAGAGGCTTATTTCTGTGAATAAAGAGCTTGTATGTTTGAAGTAATAGTTGGTTGGTTGTGGTGAAACACCAAAATGCCTAATTTTTTTATAAATATCTTGGTTTGTCTGCTTAGGATTCACATGTGGTCTTAGACAGGAAGAAGTAGTCAGTATCCAGCTGAAAGCTACAGCCATGCCAAAATATTCTATTGGTTTGCTGTTCAGTCAAGGGAAATCTGAAAATTGGGGGGGGATAGTACAGTAACAGCTTTGTCTAGACTACTACTTTGGTTGAAATGAGCAAATGTATTTACAGTAGCTACTTGCCACTGTTGAGCTGAGTGCTTTTTAGATTATTTGTGTATGTTGGTACATAAAACACAATACTAAATGAAAATCAAGCCCCATAATTTTACATTTTCAATAAAAGCTGTTTTTTTTGCGTGTAATGCCAAAAAGGCTAAGAGAATAAACTACAGCTAATTAGTCTCTTGTAAAACTATTTTCCTTTTTTGTAAGGTGGTGGGGATTGACCTTTGCGTAGTAAAGGCATACGGCACTGAGGTTGTTTTGGTAGGGGGAAAAAATTGTTCATATTCTATTTTTCCCCTGAATTTTGGCTTTTCTTTAGGGGAAAAAGTCTTTGAGAAGCGAGAAAACTGTAGAAGTTATCAACCCTCTATATCTAATAAGCTGAGTGTGTGTTTTTTTGTGTGTGTGTTTTTTGTTTTTTTCCCCTCCATTCTTTTAAATAGGAAAATATGCTGTTTATAGCGAATGTTAGCAACAAGCTCTGGCAATTTCATTGGCCATGAAACNCTGAATCCCACCTTGCAACTGTGGGACTCTTTAGCACAGCCTGTCTTGCAGGAGTGAAGACGAAGCTTGGCATGAAGCTATCGAGAACCTTGCCCTGTGGGGAGACTTCTCGGATTTCCTGCTGAGTTGCCATGTGGCTATTGGCTTATCATGTACGATCTGCCTCATTATTATTAAAATGTTTCCTGCTTCATTAAAAATATTTTTAACTGGTATTATCTTAATCATCATCTTGACTGATACATCAGGTGCTGAAGTGCAGACTTGTAGTGTCTCAGCTTCAGCTGTAGAGGCAGGTTCTGTAGCCAGGATCTGTAAAAGCTCCACATCTTGGTCAGGCAGGTGTAACTGTGGCTATAATCCACTAGTGGGCCGGTGGATTGTATTTTGATGTGAGTAGCAGAAACAGACAAGAAATGCAATTTCTGGGATAGTTCTCTCACCTAATCATGGATCTCTTCTTTCTAATCTCTCTCTGAGGCTGCTATTCACTTACTGGAGGAAGGCAACAAGAGGATTTCTATTAAAAATTACCCCAAAAAATGAGAAAAGAGGAGAGTAAAAAATAATAATTTTGCTTTAAAATAGAATACTTTTTTTCCCTTTGTAATGGGATGCTTTTCTGCATGTCTTCATTCTATTAGCCTCTCTTTACATCTTTCACAACAATTGCAGTTCTACAGCTTCAATCATTCTCAAACGTAATTTGCTGAGAATCTGGAGGATTCATATTTAGAATATGGAGATTTTCTGAATCCTGCCATATTATTTCCTTGATGGATCACATAACGGGGAGGAGGGGAGAGAATGGATAAGGAATAGTCAAAAAACTTGTTAAAAATATGGAAGAGAAGAGCTGCTTGACAGATGTATTGATTGTTTGTGTTACTCTTGATGGCAAATGAAGAATCTTACTTGATAAACCTCAGTAAAACCTGCCCTCTTAGTTCTCAGAGGAAGTATTTTATATTGAGTGCCTTATGAATAATAACAGGATTGCTGTGTCTGAGGCACAAGTTTCAACTTTTGAGAAATTTGATGCCCGTAGTCCAGAATGTGACTGTGAATGCATGCAATTCCCATAGTCTTCAAGTAAGGACCCAAGTTTTTATGTAAATGCGTCATCTTTTTTTTTTTTTTTTTTTTAATTATTTTCACTTAGCTGAATGCCTATGCCTTCTCTTAAGGAAACTGGAAGATACAGATGATTTACCGCTTAGACAGGCAGTACATTTTAATTTTAGACACCTAAATTTAGACTTTGGACCCCTTTAGAGCTCTGTTTGAAAATTTTGGACTGGAACCCAAGAGCTTAGCTCTGTCCCTGCTTACGTTACTGTCATGTCTGATGAGCTTATCTTCCAATGAAATTAATGGTCCTTGTGTCCAGCTAGCTATTATTAAAGTCTCTAATTTATGTTTATATTTTTAATTTTATGTTTAATTTTCTCTTGTTGTGGAGAAAGTAATTCACATTTCACAAACCATTTCTGTTTTGCATTTCAGTGCTATCACATAGTAAATATCTGCAAAATCTATTGTCCCTCTCTCTTCCCCTCTTCCCCGAAATCGTCAACAGGTTCAGGAGCCTCATTTTTCTCAAAAGATTCTGTTATTAATGCTCTTTTTAAATGTACATATCAACGACTGTGTAACAACTGTAGCCGTTAAGATCCAAAAACCAGTATACAACGAGACAAGTACACGTGGCATTTCATGAGCCTTCTCTTGGACTAGCCCCCTGAAGTGAAGCACTGGGCATGCGTCAGAGAAACGCAAGTATAAGAACGAATATCACGGCCACCCTCTGGGCACATTGTGAGGAACTCGGCATTATGCGTTTCCAAGATCCTAAGAGAAGCTAGATGGTGAAAAACACTTTTGTTATTCATGAGGAATAAAAGCTTTTCCTTTCGGATCACTAGTGTAATTTTCATTTTTTCCCGAGTAGAAAAAGCACTAGAGTTGATATAAATTCCATTTTACTTTCTGTTGTACCATTTTTCTTTTTCATAATTTGCATTAATATTTTCTTTTGGATAAGCAAGAATATTTATTTTTTTCTACTTTTAGAAAGTTCAAAGAAGGCTGATGTACATGATTTCGATGTAACTGCTTATCTAAGGAACATGTATTTTTTCTTTTTCTGAACAGAAACATAGTGAGTGGCTGCAGCTATTAGATGACACTGAAAATATCTAACTTGAGTTGTATCCTAGATAGGATAAATGCACAAAATTGATTAGGACTAGATCAAAGAAAGGTCACAGTGTACGTTTCTCATCAATTTTCTGTATTGTGTGTGTATGTTAGGATAGGTGAAATCTTTTTCACAGGCCAGCTTATAAAATCTGAAAGAATCTGAAACACTGAAAATCTATGTATAAAGTTTTTAATTGGTTGCTGTGTTTTTGTTTTAGGGAGAAGCTCTAAGTTTGATGAGGGGTCTCGCAGAAAGACAACCACACTTGATAAAGATGGTTCATGTAAGGAAGAATGAAATATGGTAATTAAGAAGGTTCAAAGTTGAGATGCTGAGGACTAAAGGGAGAGCTGAATTCAGTAGGTGTCTAAACAAGAAAGCTGTAAATCAAAGAAACTACAAATTATGAACCTATGTTGTTTTGTACTGTAATTTTTGAAAGGATGTGATACAAAAATAACTAAAATGCACTTAGAACAGTGGGAAATGGAGGCTTCAAATCGCAAAACACAAATATAAGATTGAATATGTTGCCATGTCCTTTTTTATCCTGTGGTTTCAAAAAATATGTTCTTGTTGTATGTCATCTAGTTTATTTTTAAATGATTTTTATTATTCAAATATGAACTCTCTTTATGAAGTGACGGTTTAGATTGTGAGTTAGAATTGGACTTTCAGTCTCTAGCTAGTGTCTATACAACCATTCATATAACTGGGTAGTTAAATGAAAAGATGATCTGATATGAAATGACAAAGGACTCATTTAAGAAAAAGACATCTATCAGAAATTATTTGTTTTCTTTGCATATTCACTTTTGTCTACAATGTTTAGGGGTCATTTTGCTGTGGGGTTTTGTGAGAATGTGTTTTTGATTGCTGAGGTTTTGAACCTGTTTTTTCAGGTCCTAAGCAAGTAACTATTGATGCCAAACTGTGCAAATTGCTGTTCCTTAAGGGAGAGAGAGATTCTGTTCTTACAGAGCATTCCTGCTGTCTGACGTTAAGGTTTGCTTTTGCTGAGGGGCTGTTGCTGAAAAACACATACAGTTTTCCAGTCCGGTTTCTTCTGTACTTGTAATTTTCCCTCACCCAAAGGTGAGCTACAGCTGTCATCAGTGAAGGATGTACCTAATACAAAAGGGAAGCTCCTTAAAAATGGGATCTTTTAGAAGGCAAAGAAAATTAGTGACTTGCTGCCTAATAAAGAATTTATATGAATGCAGTAACTATTATGTTAATTTGGTTATTTTACTTAAATAATAAAAGAGCTTTTCCTGCTCTTCTCTTCTATGTGCCAGACAGTCTCTCTCTTCTCAGTATTTGGATTGATTGGACAGTGGTGAAGGACCTTTTAGGACTATATGTTGATAATTTGGTTTGTCAGCTTGTTCCCAGTAAGGCTTTTAAATCTTGGGCAGTGTATTAACAATTGGCTCTATCCGAGGCAGCAGCTCAACAAGACAAATGTGTTTTTTGTTTGTTTCTAAAGCTATTTTGATGCTAATTTCAAAAGATGTTTTCTTAGATATTCAAGCTTGGAATGTATTTGGGCAGTTAAAATCTTTCTAAAAGAGAAAATGGACAAAAACTTAGAATATGGCAAATAATATTGCTGTATCATGGCACAATATTTTGCGGAATATCCAAGTAAAGGCAGCTTATGACGTGCTGGTTTTCTGAAGTTAAGGAAAAGATGGCTTGTGTTGAAGGATTAAATAACCACTGCTGTGTGTTTCCAAGATTTTTGATGAGTTTAGGTATTTGAGTAGTTAGAGGTCTCCTTGCTAATTCCCTGCACGCGTAGCCTTCTCGAGGTGCAGAGCTAAGGGTTCTTTGTGCAAGGTGTAGCAGAGCTGTGGAGGCTGCATTTGCACCTTGCAGGAATTAACATAGTCATGTTTGTAAAAGCTTTATCACATGGCCCATTTATCATGTAAGGAAAAAGAACTTAAACCATCCTTTCTATGAGCTGTGATAATTAAACTTAACTTGGAATAGTAAAATACAGGTTTTCCTTCAGGCTGAATGACAGTTGACCTCACAGTCCCTTCAGGAATCCAAGGCCACTGTTAGAGAGATACCAGCTTCTCTCAGATGCAGCACAGTACACTAATTGCTTTGATATATTTATGCATTGGAAGTGGCCTTTTGAGTGCAAGTGCTCAATTTACAGAAAGGCCACGTACTTGGTAAAAATCTTACAGCTTATACAGTGTCCGTGATATCACTTAGAGTAGCAGTTATTTGCTCCATCAAAAGTCACTTAGTAAGAAAGACTTCTGCAAAAGCGGCAGCAGCTACAGTGCCTTCCATTGCCCCGGTACCCAGGGCACTGCTGTTGTCTTCCCTCTGCCACCTCTGCTCTCGCTGCCGCTCACTGCTTGTTTCTTCCCGTTAGCACTTGAGCTCCTCATTCTGTTCAGCCAGACTCCCTCCTACCTATCCTTGAAAGGGACTTGAAAATCAGTAAGGGAGATCAAAGTATTTCTATTTGAAGGTGCTTTCTCTGGTTGCTTTATGGTATAAAAAATTCATTGGTATTCAGCATAATATCTTTAGCAGTGCTCTAGCTGATGAGAGCTACTGAGACTTGCAATTTCTTTTTTTCCCTTTTGAAGAGTAAAAATACCCTAGAAGGGATAGCTGCAGCCTACAACTAGTGTTTGGAGTGAAGTCAGACTGGCTGGGATAGATGGTGTATGTGGCGTCAGCTTTGTCAGAGAATGAAATTGTCATTGTGTTTCTGTCAGCTCTGCCTTGTTGAAAGCCAGATAGTTTGCAGATCCATGGGGTTTCATTTGAGCCTTCTGAGTGTCAAAGTTTTTCTTTGCCGCGTCAGGATTGCAGCAGTGATGCAGTCGCCGATAGAGCTTTGTCTCTGACATTGATGTAGCTCTTCCAATGACCTCTCACATTCTTGGAGAAATGGCCAAGAGATGCTAGATTCTGCATAGAAAATAGACTATTGCTGCCATTTTGACTTTAGAGACTTTATTACTGCCATTTTGACTTTAGAGAGAAAAAAACATTCTGGAATTCATTTAATTCTTTGTTGGCCATCATACTACTGAATGCATGGAGCTTTTTTGGCTTCAAAACCCATTAATTGCAACGCATTATGGTGTTACCTGCCAGTATCAATGTAGTTACTATATTCTAAATAAAGCAAACTTTCCAGAGCTTTGGTTCAGTCCTTTCTGAGGCCTCTCTGAGGTACTAGAATTTGAATCTTTTGTGATATCTTGGTCTTTTTACTGCAATAAAAATAGTGAGAACTGATTTATCTGGTTTCAGATGATACTTGATACTGAAAAAAAAACAGTGAGTGTTTCCAAGGCAATTTGGATTGTTTTGAGCCAGGCTCAGCTGCCTGCTGCTCCTGAAGCTGCAACACAGGCCTGAGTTATGGAGCAGTACTAATTCTCTGGACAATCAAAAATGCAGATGCTGGGCAGATGCCTGCCCAGTTAAAATCCAGGTAGAACAAACTGAGCTCCCTGGTTGCTTTTTACATAGTCCTACAGGGATTTCTTGTTAATGATTCCAATTTTACTGAAAGTAAATTGCTACCACTTTGGAAATATGTATTTCACCTAATGAGGGAAGTGTGATGAGTTCTGCTCATCTCCACTTTTAATGAAGCGCCTTGTTACAAGTTATGTAGCACAATCCAGATGCAGTGCAGCCAGTACTTTACGATACGCTTTTGTGTAGATTTATGAGCACAGAATAAATCATTTTATGAATTTAACACAGAAAATGAGTAAAAATCCATTATCTTAATAAAACTACAGAGCCAGCTTGGAGAGCTAATTTTATTTCATGTCAATAGATAGTATCTTAGGGCTGTCCTCACTCCCTTACAGAACGCTGCAGAAGCCTGTCTTGCCCATTAACTTGGACTGTTTCCTGCAGGAATGGATGCCAGTCCTTGGCAAAGGGCGGCCTTTGTGTCCACGCACATCCTGGGCGCTTCCAGCTCTGTGTAGTGCTCAAAATTGGATGACGACCGCAGAAGGTGGTGAGGCTGGAAGTTAATAACACCTGCCTCCCTCTCTTTAAGTAATATTTTATGTGAGTATCTGCTAAAGAAGTTCAGTGAAATTGAAAACTGCAATCGCATTTTAATGTTTTAAATACTAGCTTTTCTTTCTTTCTTTTTTTTTGTTTTTCCCTCCTTTCTCTAAAGAGGGTCTCTGCAGGAAATGAGGCTTATTTGATGTATATGTTGTCGTAAAAGTTATCAGATTTATTCTTTGCTTGTTAGTTTATTTTGTAAATTCAAAGCAAAGGTGTTTAAATTTTTTCAGAAACTGTGAATGTACTGGGAAACATCTATGCTTTATATCCAGCTTTCATACCATGTTTTTATTAATAGAGTGCATTCAAGTTCTTTCTGGTTTGCAGAGTGTTGCCTGTCCTTTGCACAAGCATCCTGTAAACTGTGATGTGCCCTGTGCTCTAGTATTTACCAGGCTATAATGTGTGAGGGTGGGATACCCAGGTTCACCTTGTTCCCTCCCCTACTGTCACAGATAAATGTCTTGTAATCTTTCATGGACTTTCAGCTGTTCCTGAAATCCAGTGAGTTTCCCCCCCTCAACTCCCCTACTGAAATGCTGGTGCAGAACCTCAGCTTTCCCTGTTTCCCCTGCCATTTTAGCCCTGCAGTTTGAACATAAACTATGGATGAGAATTCAAACTACCTGATACAGTACTTGGTTCAGTTGTGCTTGCTAACTAGGTTCCTTAATGTTTTGAAAGCTCATAGGTCCACTTTTGTTTAGCTTTCCATTCAATCAAAACTCTTCTCTACAACTGGCTAAATTCAAGAAAGTGTTTTAGAACAGTTCTTTAATGCTCTTGCTAAGTATCTAGACCAGCTCCACACTAATAGTATTTGTTGTTATTTCCTTTTTTTTTTTTTTTTTTTTTTAAACAAAGCCTTTTAGTTGCCATAGTGGGTAGTATTTAGGGCTTCACTACTCTGCATAGCAATGTAGCTGCGTTTAGGAAAATTTTCCAGGTTGGGACTCTATGGTTATCAAAGGCTTGGCAGAAAAAGGTATTCACCGTTATATACACAACGTAGTACAGACTGTTCCATTGTTTTATAGAGTAAAGATGAAAGGGTGCAGTTTATTTTTAAAGTAAGCAAACAAAAACGTGTACTACAAAAACTACATTAGCAGAATATCATTGAAAATTCAAGGACTGAGAAGTCAGGAAGTGAGAAAAAAAAAAGTACCTGTAGTTTCATAGCTTAATCCCTTGAATGTATTTATTGCAATGCAGTCTTTTCTAATAAAGTGACTTATTAGGTCCAAATTTCAAGGTTATAACTTTAGCCTTTCTAGTATCTCAGAAAAGTGCTTTTGCAGAGGATTTTTTTTCCCCTCTCAGTTTTCTTGAAGATTAATCGTCCTCTCCTTTTTCTCGGTTTCTTTTCTACTTCAGTCCTTACATTTTTGTGTGTTTTGCACATACCATTTGAAAGTTTTGCTTGTTTCACTGGCTTAAATAAGAAACAACAGGTCCCTTAACCTGTGAGATTTCTGTCTTAGAAAGGTATGTGTGCTGATTTACGGAGATCTGTGAGGGCTGACACCCACTGTCCCAAGAGCCGTGCAGTTACGTGGAACAATATTACACTCTTTTGGGCAGGTCTTTTTTGTATTTGTAATTGAAATGTTTCACATCAGCCTTGGGCTACCCTTCATAAATGAAAAAGAAATTGCGTTGTCTTTATCAGATGAATGTACCACTTAGATAAGCAAAATGTCTTAAAATAAAAATCTGGCACTGTGCCTTGATGCTCAGTTCACTGGTTAAAATCGGAAGGTCAGCATGTAACTTAAATGGTGTCTTCAACTGCCAGTGTGCAAATTGATTGCCTTTGAACACTTGAGAGGCACAAAGAATGATCACCAGATATGACTAACTGGAGTCATTATTCTGAGTGCCCAAATGTTCTGTCCTGTCATGCGTAATCCTGCTGACGGCCTGCGTGGTGTGACTATATAAGGATGTAAAAGTGTATGTGGTTTCCTTTTTCTTTTTCTTTTTTTTTCTTTCTTTTTTTTTTTTTAAGTTTTACTGTTTATATCAGAGATCAATTTTTAGTGTTGTAGAAGAAGGAATCTGCAAATACATGAGAAGAAAGCTGAAACAATGAGATTCTCTAATCCACTCTTACAAGATGAATTTTTCAAAACTCAAAATAATCTGTTTACTTTATGCAAAAGGAGGGTAGGAGGAGACTTAGTCTGCAGTGATCAGAACAGATAAGAAGACTTCAGATAGTAGGAGAATGCTGTTAAGTCTAGGGGGAGGGCTGTCCAGTGAGATTGTAGCTTGGAAGCTTGAAGCTAGATAAAACAGACTGGAAACGAGTGCCCCAGATGCCCAAATTAGCTAGGGAATGGTTTATGGAATCTGATAGGTTATCCATCAGTTGAAATCTGTAAATCAGGGCTGATTTTCTTCCCCAAATTAATTATGTAGTTCTGATATAAAGTCCTGAGCTTGATGTAGAGATTTGACAGACTGAATTTCTTTGGCTTATTTTACGTAGGAGCTAGATGATGATCATGATCAGAGAGCCCCTAACTGTCTGACTTGAGGAGCTGTACTTTATCAACATAGGTGAAAACCTTTTGTATGTTCTCCTTTTGTGTCTTTTCATGTGGCATGGTTTTCATTTGCCTAAGCCAAAAGAAGGAAGAAATGCAGGGTTGAAATTCTATTCAAATTATTTTTAAAATTTCCATTCCTTTCTGCTTAATTGCTTAAGATGACTCATTTTCCTGAGTTGCAATATATTCAATTTCTTTAATTGTGACTTTAGATTAACCTGTTAGTGATTGATCACCAGCTTTCAGGGAGTTGTTTTAGATAAACCTACCCAAGTCAGGTAACATTGGAATATTTGAAAATAATGAGTGTTTATAGCTCTCAGCTGGGCCAGACAACTGTTCCCAAGGTCAAGAGAAACATTGCTTAGGTAGATTCTCGCTCTCCAAGCTGTTCTACTTGGCTCTGATTGTCTGTGCATTTGGAATAGTCCATGGGGGACAAGATCACAGTTGGAGTAAAAATTCAGGCCTTTCCCAAGTGTATAAATATTTGTGTTATTAAGTATTTGCTATCTATATTCACTTAGGAGTGAACACCTTGATCCTACTGGCAGACAGTTCTCTGTTGTTTAATGTTTGTTAGGCCTCTTTTTTTTTTTTTTTTATCTTTTGTATTTGCTCGTTATGAAAGTAAATTGAAATCCTAACTACATGCAAAATCATGTTGTGTGTGCTAAATTAGATTTTAACAATGTGAGATCTCATTTCAGCTGCTCTAGTGGAAGCCTATGGAAGAATTCACACTAAACTTTGAGGGTCAAACCTGTTTTTTTAGCTTATTTTTAGAGTAAATGGTAATAGTTAGCTGAGCCCACTGAGCTATGCTTAAGCTTACTTATACTGCGCTATACTAAGCCTGGGTGAGCTTAATGGGTTATACCAAAGATGAATTTGACTAATTGTATTTTGATTTTTAAAAACTAGTCCAACTTCTTGAATATTACCTTCTGTTTCCAGTAGAATTGTTGGCCATAAAAAATAAAACTTTTTTTTTCTTTTTTTCCTTCTTCAATAAGAAGTACCTTCAGATGTGTAGGAAATGTTTTTACAAGGAAAACAGAGATTAATTTAAACAAGGAATTTGCAAATATTAGCTAATACCTTCTTCAACATTAAAAAACTTGTCTAGTTTGAGAATTTACAAAGGAAAATACTGACTGCATTGCACCATTTATTTTTGAGAATGAAACCTTGTAGGAAAAGCTGATTTATATTTTACTATTTGATAAACACAATCGGGCTCAAATTCAAAAACTGAAAATTCCACCTGAAGAAATAAGAAACTACTTGTTCCTTGAGAGGGTGTTAAAATTCTAGAACAGGTGGCCCAGAGAGGTTGTGAAGTCTCCAGCCTTGGAGCCAGTTCTGGACACAGTCCCAAGAAACCTGCTGCAGGTGGCCCTGCTTCATCAGGGAGGTGGGACCAGAGACTTTCCAGAGGCCCCTTCCAACCCCAATGATTCTGTGAAACACACATAAGAATTTAAAGAATCTTTAAAAATTCTGTAGAGTTTTAAGTAAATTAAAATCCAGTAAAAGCAATATTAAAATGCATTATGTTTCATTAACCATTTCATCACATTTCATCCCTTTCAAGTCTCCAGGGAGATGCAATCTCCTGTTCTCCAGATATATACAAATAAGCTTTTTACAATTCTTTGGCTATGAAGCAGAGAACCTAAATCTTGTATCCGTGAAGCTGATATCAGAATGATCAGCTCTCTGGAAATTCAAGTTCCCCCTAAAAATGAGCTACTGTAGTTTAATTCATGTTTCCGTGTTGTATTCACCATGTTTTTGTGGGGTAGGGATGGTTTTTTGTTTGCTTGTTACCCAGAAACCCTGCCTGGGAGCTTTGTGAGTCCTCTGGATGTTTGCCTAGGAATTCCTGCAGTCGCTGCGGTCAGTCTGTGGGACATGGAGCTGGAGCGATGGTTCCTCTGAAGCTGCAGATACGCTGGGGTGGCCTGTGTTCAGAGCAGGCGTAGCAGGACACGCCGCAGCAGCCATTTGTGCGTGGCGGGTAGATCCAGCTTGTACGAAACGAAGAACTTTGCATCTCAGCTCACCTACATAGTGCATGTTCTTCTCAGGGAAAATCCCGAATGGCAGCATAGGACCTCTTCTTAAAATTTCTTCCTGTATTTAGTAGCTTCTAAAAAATCTGACTGGAAATAAGGGGGTTGAGGAAGGGACCATATTTCAGCAGGCATCACATGAACCAAGTCAGTCTTCTCCTTGGTGACTGCAGGAACAGGACAACAAACTTTAGGGATGTTGTTGTGGGCATGCAAGGCACCAGAGAGGCTGATTTGTTTGCAGAGGCATGTGGTTATCGGTGGCTGCGTCACATGCAGCCTGGGGCGAGTGTCTCCCTGGGAGAGGTGCTTTCCCTCTCTCCTGTGGCTTCTCTCTGCTTTAGGGCTTTGCACTGCCCTGTTACCTGAGGTTATTAGGCCACCCTGATTGACTGCATTGAGTTTTTATCATGATTCTTGTTCTTTACTAGTTGCTTTGTAAGCTTGGACTATTGCCTGTGTAGGATGCATCTGACCATCCATGCTGTAAGTGTGACAGGATGCTATAAAAATAATTGTGACTAGGTACTCATCTGAACATGAATACCCCTCAAAAACCAATCCCATGCAAACTTTACCCTGTTATTTGAGTAACTGAATTGTATTTTTTCATCTCTGAAATTACATTTTGATCTAGAGATCTGCTTTACCTCAGACTTGTGCAGAAGTACAAATTTTCTACACTCTTAGGGATTCCTCCTCCTCATATTTTTTTCTCCCCCCCCTCCCCTAAAACACTTCCTCTGCACTGAGCAGCTTTGGGAGCCTTTGGGGGAATCTGGCAATCCAACTGTTTTTTTTTTTTTTTTTTTTTTTTTTTAGCACTTGGCTGAAGTGCTATTTATAACCGACTTAAATGCTATCCTGCGGATCTTCTAGAGCAGGCTCTAAAGGCTGCTCACAAGTTAATTGCTTTATTATTTCATATTGTGTATCAATCTTCAGTAGGTGGCCCTACTTTCTGATTTCCTGATTGCTGAAATTTGATCTGTTTTTTACCCTGCTGCCCAGTGTCGCTGTACCCAGTAATGCCGTTGCTCAGCTGGGGATTTGGGCCCCTCTGTTTGTGAGTAGGACTCCTTTGAATGTCTGCAGGGTGGTAAGTCTTGTATTGAATGTTAGGCTGTGGGGGCTCTGGGTGAAAATCTTTTCAGTTGTGTGTAAAGACACTCATTGGTGTCATCGTGTCATCAACTTTGTCTTCTCTGGGAGGTTTGAGTATTTGATTGTGTTTAAAAATAATAGTCAAGCTGTTGTATATGTGACTCTTGGTTAATCAAGTGATAGCAATATTTAATTTTCTCTCAATGAAAAGGCAGTGTTAATGACACTTTGCTAAGTAAACTTTAGGAATATTTTATTCCTAAGCATAATTCTGCTGCTCATAGTCCCAGCAAAGATGACTATATTTTTTTTGCTCTAATGAAGCTGTTTTGATATCACACTTTGTTCTTTCTAAAAAGCTCGTTATTTTCCAACTCTCTTGCTTACACTGTGCATTTCGGAAAGAAAGGATAAGCAAAAAAAATCCTTAGCAAACCAAAATGCAGAAGCAGCTAATCTACCTGTCTGTAATACATACCATCATACTCAACTTTGTTTCTGAGAGATTCCTGTTGTCAGTGGAGTTGCTAAGTTGAAAAGTTAAGTTTATTTGAATTGCATTGTAATTGTATTGCCTCAATGGCTTTGAAACACTTTGGACTTTTGAAAATATTTTCTGCAAGTTTCCAGTGGTCTCTTGCTTGTTACTGTGACTCTTACAAACCAGTTCTTAATTTGTTGTTTTATCGAAGCATAGAGCAGGTGATTAAAATATTGTACCTTGTTACTTGCAAGACTTGAGTGATGCCATCTCAGCTGCCTACAAAGGGCTCCTGCAAAGCAGCGATTCACCTGGAGGTCATTATCTGTGTTTGGAGTGCAGCTGGCAATGGAACTACCCTGTGCAGGCTCAAGGTGTGTGGCCCAGTGTGTTGCTGTGCTCCAGGCTGCCCCCTTACAAGTGGCAGATTTATTTGGGTTATCAGGGGATCCAAGGCAGAACTGTAAGTAAGAGCAGCAGAAACTCGTGCCGTGGGCCATCTCCATTTTTGTCATGGTATGCTTTGCCTTTTTGTCCTTTAAAATAATCATCTTTCAAGATCTTACAACTTAAATAAAGGCATGAAAATCAATGGTGCTGGAAGGCTTTTGAAAAGAACTTGAACATAATTACACTACAGGATATTTTATGGATTATTGTAATCTATTCTAGTTTCATCTTTGTACATTGCTTAATGCTTGTGACATAGAATTAGAAAGAAATGTATATCTTCTGTTTTGACTTCTTTCTGCCAGAGGGCCTAAACTAAAGGACAGTTGTTACATTTACTTGATGGATAATATGGAGTAGTGGATAGTTATTTGATGGATAATATGGAATGGCTTTTAGAAAATTTGCTCTTTGCGGCTTTATGCAACATATGATACCTTTAAAAAAGTCCATAAAACTAATGATTTACTACTTAGGAGAAGTTGGTGTTTTTGTTTGCTTTTAAATTAATGCCTTTTAATTTTTGGTAGCAATTAATAAGATAAGGAGCATTTGTTATATAAGCAAGTAATTGTTAAACCATATTTTTCACAATATGAAGATGTTTATAGAATGTCCATTTTAATGCCTTCACAATAGGGTTTCTAATTCCCACCTGAAACTGGGGCTCCTTTCTCCCTTCCTAAAACAGCTTCTGCTGAATAGAGTGAACCTATGGGATGAGGTCTGTCTCATCCTCTGTCTGCTGCTAGTAGAGAAAATATTATTAAATAAACTCTTTGAGCTCTTCCTGCATTGCGTTCACTAGGATTAATGACTGTAATATATATCAAATCCTGTATTTTGGACTGGTTGCTTATCCTATATGAAAAAAAGAACATAAGGAGATTATAGTGTTATGTATTGTATAACACCTTTAAAAATATGTGTGTATATATATTTTAAGTAATTATGGTTATTCTAACACGTACAAGCATGTTTTCTCACTCCATAACAATGCATACTATTTTTGGTATTTCTCATACCTCTTTTTTAATGCACATGAGTTATTAAATGTTTGTTTCCCTATTTCTTTGCTTGTCATTTGGTAAGCTGCTCAAAAATAATAGCAGATGGGGGACCGAGACACTTTTTTTTTGCTGTTGGGAAGGACAGTTGGCAAATATAAATCAACAGTTTTAGGAATTAAAGAAGGCAGTTCTGCTATATGGTATTCTGCTCTATAGTAATCTGCTATTCGTTTATTACTTTCTCTAGTTTATCAAGAATTGTATCCATTAAAAATATTTAAGAACGTAAAAGAAATATGCAATAATCTGATACACAAAAATTTCTAGTATGGCATTTGATTTCTTTTCAGTATTTGATGAGGTATTTTTATGATAGATTAGATGTTTCATAATATTGTCTTTAAATTAGATGTTGCAAAAGTTCCGATTCCTTGAAGGAGGCAAACATTTCTGGAAATTGCAGAATCGAACAAAGTGGTATTTTCTTTGTATTAATTTGTCCAAATAGCTTAAGAAAGAAACTAGAAAATGAAGCTGCTTTGTTTAGTTTTAGGTGAGTTGTGATACCGAGCACTGAGCTTGCCGTGAGGTGCTCTGCTCTCGAGTGAGTCTGCGTGCCCTACTTGCAGGGCATGTGCAAGGAGTCTTCTATTAGGAAGGCTGACAAAATGCATGATGTGTTTACTGGGTTGCAGTGCTGAACTGCTGATGTATCTGGCATAAATATGAAGTCTTAAATGAGAGGATTAAAAACAATGTTGCATTAGAGGAGGGATTCCAGAGCTGAGTTTTATGAGCAGACAGGAGTGAATCATGGTGTAGTTGCACACATGCAGGTTCAGTCATACTCTCTCCAGGACAGGACTGCGTGTCTCTATATTTCTGTAACACTTTAAACTATGACTGTTCTTTTAAGATGTGTGCTCAGTGTTTGGGTGTGCTCTTTTAAATTCTTGCAACTCCCCTATTCCTTCTTAGGTGCACTTTTGACTTTTCCTTCCATATCTGAAAACATTGAGAGAAAGAGGGAGAGAGAAAGCTTTGAGCCAGGGGTTTGGCATCCTATGAAATGCATGTTGATTCCCGACATGCCAGGGCATGGAAGCAGGGGCAGAAGTGTGCAGAAATGTATGGTCATAGGTTAGCAACTGTCACTTGCCCTCCCATAGCAAACAGGCAAAGAAACAGTCTGATGTCACTGGGACCACAGCAAGAAGGAAGTGCCTCAGAGATGCCAAGCTCTGTTCTGTGGCTTCATAAAATAACTGGCTTTGCTTTTCTCTCTGCTCTACTTGATTTTATCCAAAAACTGATGTAATGTAGCCTCGTTTAACTGAAGTGCAAAAACCCTTAACTTTATTGTATTTTAATAGCGTCAGAGAGGATTCTTTGTTTTTGAGGGCAATGTTGATTTTGCTTACTCATCTCTGTAAGTACCTTGAATAGCAGCTGAGTATATGACATTCAGCTGGAATGGCAGAGAACTGTTTCTGTCCTTTGATGCTGCTTCTAATGCAGTTTATAGTTGAAACTGGAAATTTTACTTCATCATACTCTTTTGCATTTACATGAGAACTTAGAGAAGAGTGGAAATCCCACATGATTTTAATGCATTGAAATGTGCAGATATAGTTCCTTTTTTCCGTTGATCTTCCCGCTCATTCCATCAGCTTACACGAGAATTTGAATGAGTCCCTGTTGAAGCAGGATCCTCAGCTTGCTCCAGTGAGGAGTTTGGCTCAGCTAGGGTGCCTAGTCTGGCTAATATTGCAGTAATTGCTATTTATCTTTTGCTCCTTTTCACAGAAACACGGATAAAAGAAAGATGAATGCATACACAGCTCCTGATGGCCTGAGAGCTTGAACCTGGTTTGATGTAGGGTAGTGCTACGTGGATATATAGTGAAGCTATCATGGTGGTTACTAAACATTTATATAGGTTGTCGTATTTTTAGACTATCTCCATTAAAGGACAGCTATCAAGGTAAGAATAATTATCCTGTATATTAAAACTGAATTTCATACTTCACCAGCATTGCCTGGGAAATGTTCGGAGTGTGGTTATGGCGAGCTCTTGGGAAGGTGCTGCATCGCATGGTGTAATGTTTGTGATCAAAGTGATTAAGATACTGTAAAGAAAATATACCCCTAGCACAAGACAAATTGTGATGATAACTATTCTCTGTTGTTGAAAATCGTTGGTTTAGCATAATGAGAAGAGGGGAGGATGAGGGTTAATCCTGGGCAGGGACCAGCATTATGAAGGGGTGAGGGCAAGGTGGGTCATTTTGCTGCAAAAAGGGCAGCACAACCATGTGAGAATCAAACATCAGCCTGTGTCAGACTTTTTCTGAGTTGATAGGCATTTCTCATCTGAAACTCTGTGCCTCTGTGCCTTAAGCATTTTAAGGCTGTATTTTTCTAATGGTATAAAAATAGGTAAGAAACGTTAACACTAAAAATCGCCACAGAATTATGTTATTTACTACCATATGAAATAATCCTATGGTGTAATTTATTCTCATATTGGGGGCGGAGGGGAAGGTGACCACGGAAGATAGTGGGGAATAGAAATATTTGGGTGAACACAGCATATAGCAAAATGAAAAATAGAAGGGTGGGGGGGAGTGAGGGAGGCAAAGAAAGAGGGGGGAAAAAGGCAGGCATTGCAACTTCCGTGGCAGCTCTGTGTTTATGTAAAGTACAGCAGCTGCACTGCAAACTCTCCTCTCTGCATGACCTCAGTCCTGAACAAGACAGGCTGTTCAGGGTGCAGGTGTGATCACTGAATTATTTGTTCTGTTTTAGTGTCAGTCAGTTACAGTGAGGTATTCTGAGGAAAATTTGTATCCACTGAATTAAGTGAATTGGTATATTTGGTATTCCACGGTTCACTACGTGCCTTCCTGTTATTACAGAAATAGTTTATTTTATTCAGTTGAATTGCGTTAGTTAAATAGGACAGTGAAGAGGAAGTGACTCCAGCAACAATCTTTGAATACATCAGACAGAAAGGCACAATCGGACTCAGGATGATTCAGAACTCTTTTTTTTTTTTTTTTTTTTTTAAAGGAAAAGGGGGAGAGTTTTGAGAGCTTATATGTGATCTTTTTGAACTTTGTATATACTGATGGAATTGGGAATTTTGAACTTCTCCAATGCTTCCTAAAAAACAGAGAGTGAAAAATGCTCATTTCTAACACAGGTTGCTGCTTAGCAAATCAGCTGTGGCTTGAGTTTGACAGGTCCTGCAAACCTGGTTAGTGACTTTAGATCACGTCAGTCTTGTTAACCTGTCAGTTGTATCTTCTTTGTATCTTATCTCTCCTACCAGTTGATGAAGCTTTATAGACAGCTCTTGTTCTCTTTTGTTTGTATTTTGTGCAGCCTGCCAAGAATAGGACGTGCGTGCTGGCTGGAACATGGTGGCTTTTCTCAAGCTGGTTTTTAAACAGCCAGACTTAACTATGGACATGCCAGGCATTTTAACACCTTGGCTTTTACTGAGTGGATACAATGCACCTCTTAGCCTTGTGCAAGAACCAGCTCAGTTCTATGTTCTGCAAGAATCAGTCCTCCAAGGAAGACGCGTGTAGTTTTCTTCAAATAATTCACGACAAAGGAGAGAACTCTATTCACAATAAGATGTCCATCCATTTAACACTATCAGGGGTTCTCCCTTTATTAGCTAAACTGCAGGGGGAGGATAGAGCCTCCCAGATGGGTTTTTGCCCTACACTGGCTACAGTTTGGTGTCAGTAACATTATTTCATATGTTTCATATGAAAAGAGGAAATGCATTAGGATAGATGTGTGTTTGTGAATTTAGTCAAAATATTTTTAATTTGAAGAAAGATTAACAGTAAAATATCTATACAAATAACAGTATACTCCTAAATACATTTTTGTTCTGGCTGCATTGCATTTGACATGCATTTGACTGTGAGTTTTAGATTATTATTAAATTTGAGGTAGATGAAGAGTAGAGGACAGTTTGTTTGGATTGACTAATTTTAAAATCCTGGATCTTGTTTCTGATCCAGTGCAACTTTTTTAGCTTACCTGATTCTAGCTTAAGATGTATGCAGAAATATCTCAGATGTCCCTGAGGATTTAAGAAGGGTTTTAGGTGACTCAGCAAGGATTTATTTACCACCAACAATCTTGTTTGACTGGTATAATTCAAATGTGTATGTGATCCGTGATAGCCGCAGTTCTCATGAGCATAGGAAGCATAGGAAGTGTCTGCTAGTTATTTTTCTCTTACATCATTTGAAATGGGCAGATCTTCCTCATGAAGTTGGCAACCCATGAATTGGTCGCTGTATTTTCACGGCAGGGTCTAGAAATGCATCATTTTGGATGGCAGGATGTAGTGAAGAGGTCTTGGCAGTGCCGAGGACAGCTTGAGCAGCAGTCCCTGCCCTGAGAGGCTGCGGCAGCAGGCGGCTGTGCTCCGTGGTGCTGTCCCACTGCTCCCGTGCTGTCCCGCCGTGCACCCGCCCGGCCACCTCTCTGCAGGGCAGTCGCTGCCAGTGCTGGCACAAGTGGCAGCCGCGTTCCAGGCGAGAGAGGACGTGGTTGCATCCCTGTGCAGCCCCCAAACCTTCGTGCACTCATCTACATGGTGTACGTGGCCATCAATAAACAAGATGGTGCAGAGCTTTTTCAGTTTTAAGATACCAACCTGAAACAGTCTTGATGAACTAAGCTGTACCTGAACCTGGCATCACCAATTCAGAGGAAGAAAATGCTTTTCCTATCTTAACCTCTTGCATCTGTTCACTAAAAGCAAAAAAGGGAAAAGGAGTTACTTTTCATTTTTGCATAAAGTACAGTTGATAAGCAAATGTAGCACTGTACTGTATAACCACGGCCTTTGAGGGAGCAAAGGCAGGTCAGAGAGAAGCATGTGTCGTGTGAGAACTCAAATGACGTGAGAATGGGGCTCCTGCGCTCTCTGTTCAATCCTAAATTACAATAAAGAAAGAAAAAGATCAAATCAGGTGGGATTGTGCGGGCAGGGGTTGCCCTACATGATAAAGGACATTTGAGAATGGCTGCCTGTAGTGCATGTGAGAGGGAGCTGAGCTGTCTGAATGCTCGAGCAGCTGTAGTGAGCAGTAATAGAACTGAGTGGGCTGTAGCTGAGTGACAGCTCATCATATAATCATCATTTTTTCCACTTAGAGCATCTATGAGGGGGAATAAATCTTTTTTTCTTCATCTAACAAGTAGATTTTGAGAAATGTTTTTTTTTAAAAAATCTTCAGGTGACCTTTAGGTTATAGATGCATTTTTAGAATGACAGAGAAGTTATTGTTTATGTTTCAAAATACATCCTTGCTCCCCCTGCCGCTTTAAATCACCCATAGAATTTCCCCAGTCACTTTTCCTCTCCTTAATCACCTTTTCTTCCACAGAGGTCAGATTGCTCTGCTGGCATTTCACGATGCAGAAATAAGCAGCTAGCAAAGCTCAGGCGTCTGTGTGTTCCATCGTCTCTGACGTGCTCCATTCTTCTTCCCACCCACCGCTCACCCTGGGAAGCTGCCGGTAAGACGCGCAGATGGGCGGCAAACCAAGCAGCTCGAGCTCCCCCGACTCAGCCACGCAGTATCATGAGGCACATCATAGTGCACTGCTCTTCTCCCTCTACACTGAGATCTAAGAAGCTGGCTGAGGAGAAATGATGCTTCTGTGGTTTTCTAAAGCAATAGCAGGTTCCCAGTTTTAACAGGAAGCCCTCTGTGTGTGTGTGTGTGTGTGTGTTAACTGGAAAGCTGCCTTATTTAGTGCAGTAGGATTTAAAGAAAAATGGGTCTCAAGAGATGAAGCTAAAATTGATAGGAGAGTGTGTTGCATGCTCTAGTTTTACACTGCATTTTCTCCTATCGTGCTTGACCGCGTGCACTGAAGTACCTTGTACACTGCTCTGCCCTAGTGGGCTTTGGAAATTGTCCGCTTTCGTATCTGGAGGTATGTTTTGTAGATAGTAGTACAATACTCATAAAACTGAAATGGCAATTATTATTTGTCAAGATGAAGGTGTCCGTGAGAAGGTGGTAGAATGCTGAGAAAGAAGGCTTGAAAGGTAGCTCTGTAGCAGTAGGGTTTTATTGGTTTTGTTTTTTTTTTT
>VZSV01000070.1:761206-792278 GCA_013398735.1 Nothocercus julius
GATCTTACATAATATTTTAAATATTTGACAGAGCAGTCCTGAACAATTTCTTTGATTTGCCCAAGCAAGTCTTTTAACTAATCCTCAAATATCCAAATGTGAAATTAAATACTAAGGTCAAATTTATTGCTCGTATTGCCAGTTTCAATTTAGTTGAAATTTACAGTTCTCAATGTTGGTGAACGATATTTTGCTATGGCCTCTCCACTGAAGGACAGACAGGTTTTGTGTCTGCTTGCCTGAGACTTGTGCTGTTGCATGATTGTTTCACTCGGTTAACACAAGACCGTTTTATTTCCTCTGGTTCTTTGGACTTCTGTTCCTATCCTGTGGGTGCATGCAAGTGTCCTCGCGTGATTTTAGAGAAGACAAAATAATCAGAAGAGCTTTTTCTCCTCAATCTCTTATTTTTGCTCTCCAGAGAGAGTTTCTCCTGGCTGTTTCTGAACCTCTGCAATTAAACCAGATGTTTTTAATGACACTCTAAGCAAACAAGCAATTGGGCTCTTGGGGCAGCAGTGTCCTCTGGGCACTTCTCCTGCCTGTGCCACTATTTGCGGAGTGTCAAGCAGATCAGCAGGATGCTAGGGCATCCGAACAGTATGATGGGCTTGGGCGCTCTTTTTGTCTCCATCACTAACGTTACTGATGTCCCGTTTGTTCTCAATGATTTTTGTGTGTGACTGCAATGTGTGTCATGAATGAAATGTTGCTGGTGGAAAGAAATCAGATGAACTCAAAGATCTTGAGCATCCTTTTCTGGCTAGAAGAGTTTTAGCGAGTTATATGTGTTTGTACAATCCACACATAATGATATAAACATTACAGGCAAACTGAAGGGAAGTCTCCGTACTCTCATAAAGTAAAAATCAGAAACAGAGGCCTAGTCAAGAGTGGAAAAAAAAAAATCTGGACAATTTCTGAAACACTTAATTTGATATTTTGGATTGTTTTTAACCATGCTGGGAACCAAAGGTGTGATGTCATCTTATTCAAAACATAGGTACATTTTTGCGTATGGACTTCAGTAGACATTTGTGAAAATGCGTACGTAAGTACCCACGTACATGGAGTTAAATATCTATTTTACACACCTAAGGGTGGTTTAGCATGTTTTTTTGTGTGTATTTCAGTATTTCCAAATACTCTAAACATGATCATGGAGAATGTTTGCTCTTTCTAGTCAGGTTCAGGTGTGTTGGTGGTTTTTTTGTTTGTTTGTTTGTGTTAGTTTTTCCCCTTCTTCCCCTAATTAAGTATCAAGTTTCCATAGCTGTTTTCCCATTTCAGTGGAATTTGAGTGAAACTTGAAGTTGGACATCCTTGAGGTGATGGTGGTGGGGGGGGCACTAGCTAAGCAGGTGCAAGTATGACTGAATATGAAAACCAAGCTGAGTCTTCTGGCTTTAAATTGACAAGTGAGGGGAACTGTTATTGAAATGATTCTGTGGGATAGCATATGTTAAAGAAGAGAAAAGATGAAAAAGAGATTAACAAATATGTCTCTGTGTGTCTGTTCAAAAAAAAACTTGTTAGGAGAATTAAGTCTAATATTGCTAAGAAAATGTGTTGTGTTGTAGTGAGAGGAAAGAACAAAAACACTTATTTGGGGGAAAACAAGTGTAAGAATGATAGTCATAAAGACATCACAGGATGTAATGTTTTAAAGCCTTGGTAAAGGTGTTTGGTGCTATTTAGGTTGCATACTAGAACAGAAGACTCTGGTCAGAGTGATATTTGTGCAGAGTATCATTGAACAAGTTTTAAGAGCTGAATATGAGGTGGTTGTTGTCACTGTTGGACGGGAAAACCAGACAAAATATTGGATAGAGTGCAGTATGCCCATGTACCCGGGCAGGTAGCAAAACATAGCCACAAAGCTCACTAGACCACTCAGGTCTGTATAGTGATAGTGTTAATGTAATGAATATTGAGGAACATTTTCAATAGATGCTTTTATTTTTTAAAAAAGTCCTAGTACTTGTTAATCAGAATTAGAGAAGCCCCAATCCACAGACGAATGTTCCATGAGTACAAAGAGACTAAATGTTCTGCATCAGCTGGAATTATTTACTCAGCTCCATCATGGATGTGGAATGTACAATCAGACTTCAGCATTCATAGAAATTTCATGTCACCTTCAAACTGAAGGAAAATTAGTTGTGTGAACTGGATTTTGAGGTATATATCCTTTCTTTCTTTGAACCACACAGCAAAGAGGCTGCATTCCTGAGAAGCTGCCATATGCTGTGCACATCCCTGCAGTGATTAAGCAATTTCAGTTTTGCAGTGTATCATTGCATTTATCAAGCTGTCTTTTAGAAACCTTATACCTAGGTTAATCTATTCTAGTAGTCAACCAGTGTTTTTCTCCAGAAACTTATCTTTCTCTTTCTGTATTTGGTAATAAATGCTTATTTTGTTTAATCTGAATAGGATTGGGTGCTGGATGGGGTTCCTGTAGGAAAAAAATTATTTCTCTGATATAGTGCTACATACAGATCTGCCAGGGTCATGGTGTGCAGTAGGAATGATAAGTGGTTCACGATAGGTGGTCATACTTATATGGTTCCTTTTTGAGTCAGCAAAATATTTTATGGTCTCCTCTGCTTTTTTTGCAGGCCAGTGATACTCCAGAGCTTCAAAATCAGAAGTGACATCAACTGGACAGTTAACTGCTGCTTTCATAAGCAGGTAAAAACACTAGAAACAGAGATGGGGACCTATCTACATTGTACCCATGTATAGCTGTGGACAACCCGACAGATTTGCTGACCATAAGTAGATGCCTTACAAAGAAAACAAGAATTAAGTGTAGCCAACAAAAGAAACCGACTCAAGTTATTAAGAAGCTAACGATATGCTCATTGCCTGTGGCAGTGTAGAGCTGTTGGCTGGTGTAGTGTTACTTATTGGATGAATTTTTATTTGTGCTTCTTAAAACTTGGATGCAAAATAGGACCCGAAAACCATCCAAATCATTGCTAGAATGCTGCAGCAGTTGACCTATTTTGTGTAGCAGCTCTATTTTGGGTTTAGTTTTTTGCTTTTATGTTTCCCAGAAGTTCCTTCTGTAATAATAAATGTTTGACCCTTTGTGAGCATATCATGGAAGATCCCCATAGTAATAACCTTGGTAAAGAGTGTGAGCATAAGTATTGTTTAGCGTTTTTTCAGCTGTTGTAAATTGTCATTTGCCTGCTAAATTCTCTGTACTTTCTTTAGGGAGAAAGCAGCATTACTGGTGTGGATGTCTGTTGTGTTTGCATCACCAGAATGAGATGGGGCATGCAGGAGAGAAGAGATATTGCAAGTAGAAGCTGCCATGGTGAGTTGTATTCTGTCCCTGCTTCTGAGTTTGTCTGTGATGCTAAAACATACTGCTTTAACTTCACAGAAATGTTTCTTCCTCTTCAGAAGTGTTTTTATGCAAAGCATTTTCTTGGTAGGACTGCTAGCTTGAAGTTCTTCCCTACTGCTGCTTCCTTCCCTGCCTCATTGGGTCAACAGGACTGTTTTGAGGGGTGATTTGAGGTTATGTGGAAAAGTAAGCCAAAATTAGCTCTTTTTGATGTCTTTATCATGAGGACCCTTTCTCAGCTTAAGGAAGAACAACTTTATTTTCTTTCATGTGTCTTAATTCAGTGCACCATATCAAGAGTTTTAGCAACTAATTATAAGTGTTGTCCACATAACAAAACATATTCAAAATAACTGTTATTTCTGCATCGGTATTGAAACTTCATCTCTGCAGACCTCAGGGAATTTGGCAATTTTTCCTTGTTAAATTTGTAGCATATGTTTTCATTTGCTTTGCAGAAGGGGCTTTTAACGGTATGACTCAAGTGAGAGAGATTCACACCTACTGTATTTAGTAAATCTTAATATCAGATTATTTTTATGTTTATTTTTTGTTATTCAAGATTACATGAATACATAATGAGTAAGTTCCTTATGAAGAATGGATGCAGAGAGAGGAGACTTGGCCCATAAATGTGAACCAGTGATTCCAGCAAAACTTAGAGGATATTAACAGTGCATTATGTTATTCTAAGTATAAGGGAATCATAAAAGAGGTGTGGGAGTGAAACGGAAGGAACCTTCTAACTAGACATCTTAACTGTAGTATTTCCTTCTTTTAAAAGCCTTTATTTTTTCTTAATAGTTTTGATATTTCCCAGGCTGTTCTAATTAAAAGTAATTGGTGTAGAGAAGACAGTGAGTAGCCTTTATCAGTCAAAGAGTTTAAGGAAGACTATTGGGTGGCAAATTTTACTATCTTTTAAGTTGTCTGTGAACTTTCGAGCAATGGCAAGGTAGCTATCAAGAGAAAACAAATTTCATTTTTATTTTTCTGATGCAGTTAGTGTAAGTTGTAGTTAAGAGTGATAAGGCAGAAGTGTTATTCTGCTGTATTTTAGGAGTTGTCTTGGCTGTTGATGTAATAATATTTTTAGAGAAATAGTTTATGATAGAGCAGTGACAGTTGGTTTTGGAAATAACTGTGCACATCACCTGTCATTACATGCAAATCTCAAATTCATTATTTGGCAGTTACTATGAAATTAAGGCTAATTGAAGACTATGCATCATTTGGTTGTAGTCTGTTTGAATTTCATCATTGAATTTGTCTTATGAGTCCTCATTAAGATAGAATTAATAAAGTCTAAGTGGTGTATTAGGATACTCAGCATAATGTGGGTAGAAGGAGAGGAGTGTTTTAATTACAGGCAGTGTCTTGTCATTTTGAGGTTTAATTGTTGGTTGGACTGGTTATTTTAACAAGCATCTATTGTGGGGCATTTTGTTACATAATAACAATGTTGTTATTGTAAATTTTGTACAGGGTACTTATTGTCGGTAAGTGTAAACATGGAGCTTTTCTTTTCCAAATGCAGAAAACAAACATTCTAGTTGATGCTGTTTGCCTCTGGTCTGTGCTCTAACAGGCTGCATTTCTTATTTGGTCAGTGTAGACCATATTACACTTAACTTGTCGTGAAATCAGAAGACTTTTGGTAATTACTAAAGGTAGAGTAAAATACTTTGAAGCCTTATTCCACACTGAGAAACATGATGCATCTTCTTTTGTAGAAAGTGAAAGAAGCCCCATCTCTTAGAAACATCTTATGGCTCTTCAGGTCTCTTGTCTGGTGAAAATTTACAGTGATATTAGATAGACTGATTTTTAGCTAGACCATACTGGTGTTTCGCTAGGCTGTATCATTTGTCAGTCTTGATAAGCTGAATGATTTGCTTAATGAGCAATATTTCTTTCAGAAGCTTCATCAGTGCTTCTATCCTCAGGCATCCTTTGTAGATGTGCAATATGGTTACCAACGTCAGGAACTCTTGTGTACTTCCATTTATAGTTAATTTGATGGTTATGTTCTTGGGTGGTTTAACAGTATAAATGGACTGATTTGTACTGTTATTGCGTTAAAGCAGTTCTCCTTGGTGAGCCTGAATCAGTATTTCTTGTAAATTACCTTGTTTTCTTTTTATTTTTTTTTCTGAATTACAGCAAATACCATCAAAGGAAAAGATACTTGTTTTATTACTTTGTGGGTAGCTACAACTTACTTGTAGTGAGAGAAAATTGATTTGAGTAAATGAAAGAGATTTTATGGCTGCTTAGGGCGTTTTATATTTCCTTTAAGTTTTGATGAAGATCCATTTTCAAAACTAGGTAACTACACACTTGTTTAAAGCTCTATCTCAGTTCATTCTCAATATCAAATAGTATCTATGACCTTCACTGCTCTGCGTTTCCGGTAGCGTGAGCTGCGTGTGAAGGTTCGGGCTGTGGTTCCCCACGTGCTGCCTGTGGCTGCTCGGGCAGCATCTCCCGAGCTGGTCACTGGCCCTTGGCGGTGGCCCCGGCACGGATGGCCCCGTGCAGCTCAGCGGGGAAGGGGATTCCCCACCAGGCTGCTCTTGCATGGTTTTCCTGAAGGCTTCTGCACAGGCTCTGTTATGTACATGGCTATAGTGGAACATGCAGGAAGGAGTTGCTATACTCATCATGCATTTCAAAATGTTGCGAAGTGAATGGTTCCAGATTCCATGTCTCATACCTTTATTTTTTCTTCTGCGTCTCTACCCATTATAAAAATGCTTCTGATGACATTAAAGCATGGTTTTAATCAGGAAACATAATTAAGCCTTTGACTCTTCTTACCTTACTCTTCCAAACTAAATGCAATAATGTAGAATTGGAGATTTCACAGAAACAAGGGTGGGAGTCCTGGGCTGGGAGGAGATACCTGTTCTGTCTGGCTACGTGATGTATCTCTGTGAACCTTTTCCTGCCATAGCTGATTTAGCTGTTGTATGCAGGAAGATGATTAAGTTTATTGTTGAATTTGAACGTGGGAATGACTGGTCAAGCTAGATGCTTATTATTCTATCTACATTATACACATCTGCGGACTTGTAAGGTCGCTCTTCATACATGGCATTAGTATCAGAACTTTTCCCCCTCTTATTTGTTACTGAAGCTGTGGGATGAGTCAATCGGTAGGATCTGTGTTTTGAATACCTGCCAAAATCACCAGTTTGTTTTTCCCTTGATACACAGGACGAAACAAAGTGCACAGCAACAGATAGTCAAGCTCTGTGTTGAAAACAGCAGTTGAACTGTGTACTTCAATGTCTGAATATACTGAAGATAACACTTTAAAAAACTGAATTGAAAGTCTTCAAGGGTGGACTATGCACTTGACATAGAATTAAGCGTTGGAGTGTGTCTCTAGTCTCTGTGTACGAGAAGATAATGTATGCTTCGGGAATTTTACCAATAAGACTATTCATACAAAGCTCATAATGCAGACTGGGCTTCTGTATAGTCCTGTCAGTTCAATCTACTGCACACTTTTTCTGAGAATAAAACTAGCAACATAAGCCAAGGAAGAAAAGATTTATTCCAGTTCTCACATGGAAAAAATGCTAGTCAGGATAGTGAAGAAATTGTTTTGCTTTGTTTTTTGTTTGTTTTTTTTGTTCTGCTATTGGAGTTTAATGCAAATTATTGCATGCCGTAATTTATCTGCATCAAGAGGATTGCATTCAACAGGCTGCTAAGGAAAAGGACAAAGTTGTTTTTTTATCCATTATCGTGATTGTTATTATTCAAATAATGCAGAATAAGTTTGATTAATATCCTGCTTCCTTCTTTTCCAGATTTCTCAGGGGACACAATTTTGCTTATTCATATCTTCTACTGTGGAAAAAATGGATTATTTTCCTCACCAAAAAACAGCAGTATAATGCCCATCTGACACATGCCTCAAGGAAATCTTATTTAAAGTCTGTTGAAAGTAAGTCAAATGAAAAACTTGCATAAAGGTAACTTTAATCAGCCTTATAGCTATTTATAGTTCAGAAGTAAGCATCCTTAACAAGAGAACTAATCTTAGCAGTCTGGCTTTTCATCAACAGCTGTTCGTTTTTAGATGAAAGTATTGGGGAAAACAGCTTGCTGTAAAGCAGAGGTGAGGCTGAGCTGCCTGCTGACGGCTGCGTGCCTGTAGGCCGTTCCTCTGTTCTGGTAAAAGTTCACTTCAATAAAGTGAAACCGTGAAACCAGGGGTTATGCATGAGAAATAGAGCTAAAAGATTATCTGCATTGTAAATTAAGACTTAGACTCCTGTTGCTGTGACAACTAATTTTAGAATTGGCAATTTAGAAGTAGGGTGCTATACAACTCAAAATACAAGAAACAGCAAGTGGCTGTGCCATTTTTCATTGTTTTGATTGCTGAGCTGCATCCATTTCCTACTGCCCACAGCTTAAGTGTTATATATATATATATATATGTATATTTTTATTTTTTTTTAATGCAAAACATACTTTAATGAAACTGCATGTTATATATCTGGTAATGGTATTTCAGATATCTTACTTTTTGCATGCTGCACACTTTTGTATGTGTGCCTATTTACAGAGTATGCAGTATGTGTATGTCAGAAAACTGCAAGATGAAGAGTTTTGGGCAGGATCTTTATCTGGAGGAAGGATGACATTTGGAGGAATATGTTCAATATTTGTCAGCTTTTTTTTTTTTTTCTTGATGCATCTGGGAAAACTTGTAAATGAGGGGAAAAAATAGAAAATATTTCTAACTGAGGAAAAGAGTATGTTGATACTGCTGATATTCTGTTTCATTGGGATATTCCCCCCTGTAAATGATATATGTTACTTGGTAGCAGATAGACAATTTCTTTAAACCTCAGATTAACATTTGAAACACTAATTATTATATTTCTGATACAGTATAATGATATACTGCCTAATTCCATATCATTTCCCCAAGTAAAAATATATTTGATGTTTCCATTTGATTTAAAATGGAGGCCCTTCAGTCTAGCAAAAGTGACTGATAAAAATGGCATTTTACATTTGTCTCTTGCACTGCTGCTTTCTGCCAGAATGCAATTAGCACCCTGTGAGACCCTTATGAATAAAATAAGGAAAAGGCTGTCTTATGGTCAGGCTCCTTATCTGTTACCCAGTATGAAAACAAAAACATGTTATCGTGGAAGAAATATTGACTGAAGGATGCAGAGGTTCCCTGCCTGGAAAGGCCATCTCCTGTTTGTTGATTTACTTAAGCTCTAGCTCCCTATTTCCATGAACTTGTCATTTATCTATGACATCTTCCCCTCTGACAATATAATCACTCCTGAGTAAGAATCAGTGTTACAAAATCTCTCCCAAGCTCCCTGACAAGCAAGCTGGGAAAGGTTCCAGCCGCAGCGGTGCGGGAGCCCCTCCAAACAGCTGGGGTCCCCCGGCACACGCGCCCGGCGCAGCGCCGCCACTCTGCCTTTTCCTAGGCTATCGGCAGCGTGCAGGATCAGCAGAGAACCTCTCAGAGCCTTTGCTGGTGCTTCTCGACGTCCTCAGGAGATTCAGCTATTCTATGGTACTCCATGTCTTTCCGTGCTTCTTCCTTGGGAACGTGCTATAGCTCTTAAATACAGCATAGTCTTTTCAGTCTTTTTTTTTTTTTTTTTTTTTTTTTTTTCCCCTCACGTTATTTTAACTTAATCATTAGCTGCTAATATGGGGTTATAACCTCTAATTCTCAAATCACCTCTCAAAAGATGATTCAGCAGAGTCCTTTATCAATATGCCTCTGGCAGCCTGCATGGTGGTACGTTACCAGCTACCAAGGAGAGGGGTGTGAACCAAGGGTCAGACAAATTTCTGTGGAAGTTGCAAGGTGTTGATACCAAGTTGGGAGTTACAGTAAGTGAGCTGCCTTGTTGATTGCAGAGTGGCTGTTAGCTGATACTAAAACTAATTAAAGCAATTTGTTTTCTTTCTGCAGAAGCAAGTTATTTCTTGAATTTCATCACTCATGAGAATAACCACTGGAAACTATGGAGTTACTGTGGGCCAAAATCTCAGCAGTTGTTATTACATGTTGTTGAAAAGAATCGCTGTGTGCTCTTTTAATTCTTCTTGCAGTGCATTTCAATCTTTGAACTCAGAGACTCTATCTGTACATCTAAAGCAGCCAAGGACTCTGTGCTTCACCATACCTAACCCTTCCTCTTCCTCTAATGCACAGTCACCCTATCCAACTGTTGGGAGCAGTCCCTGGTGTGTGTTGTGCCTCAAACCATGCTGCCCTCAACTCTGGGAAATTACCTGGGAAAATCCCACCGCATCCCTGGGTGCACTATCCCATTCATACTTCAGGTGGCCTCCAGTGATTTTAGTTTAATTCACTTTGAAAGCAAAATGAGCTAAAACAAATTAAAGCCGCATTTTATTCCCCAATGAAGTTGTCTGCAAGGGAACTGAAAGATTTGGACAAATTCAGTTAATTTGGATTGATTTTCCCAAGTGCCATTCTATAGGCAGTTGGTATCTTAGTACCATGGAGATGTTCTTCCTTGTTCTTCCCATTTTGACACTGAAAGAAGATGGTCCATAAATGCCCCAGTCACTAAATGCTCTCTTGTGGTTTTCTCATGTTTGCAGAGTCTGATTCTGCATTTTAATAATTAATCGCCTTGTACCTGGCCAGCAAATGCTCTGAACACTTAACTGCTCTCATGTTTCCACGCTGTTCCAAGTAGGCAGTCTGAAAAACTGCCTGCCTGCAGTGGCTGCCAGTGCCTGTAGTGCTGCGCCTGCTCTCTGACCAAATCTTCTCTAATGAGGGTGATTTTTTAATCATTACTTTTTTTTTTTCTGAAATAGCTTTTATTCTTCATAGAAACATTTGGCAAGATGTTATCTAATAAGTGCAGCAGCTTTAGAAATGTTGTAGCAACCAAATAGTCCCTAACTTAAAGTTTCTCTGAGACTTCTTTTTTTTTTTTTTTTTGTAGTATGTGTAAATCTGTTTTACTTGAAAAATAAATAAATAAAAAGTTTAGCCTTAGTTCAAAGAATTTACATGCTTTGCTAACAAAAACAGTTTTGTTTGGTGCAATTTTCCAGTATAATGATTTCGTCCACATGGTGAAATTGTGCCATTCTCCATCAAATGTGGCACGTCAGGAAAAATTACTTTCAAAATCTAGAGCTGTGCACAAAAAGGGTCTTACCAAAAATCAAAGCAGGATGTAAATTCAACACAAGAGTGGTAGTGTCCCTCTAAGGATAGCAGGCTGCACCAAATCTGCTTGTTACTTAGTCAGCTGAGAAGCATCACTAATGTTAATCAGCATTTAGCCTCCCTACAAGGGAGGGAGCCAAGAGGGAAAAGCTGCTTTACTGCAGTCAGTGAGTGTCTCTTCAAGCTTTCCTCAGAATTGACACCACTAGAGTGGTGATGGTGGCTGTTTCTTCCTTTCTTTGCAAATTATAAAAGTCAAAGAGAATTTTAATTGCAATTCAATAACTTGGTCTTGTTGATGGTTTGTCCATCCTTGCTCTGCTTTCTTTCCCTTTTCATCGCATCTGTTTTTGTCTGCTATTTGTAATTTTGAGGCAATGGGATTCTTTGTCCCATACTTTTTAATTAGATAGCACTTTGAAACTCTTTACCTTTTAGGACAAAAAGATTTTCATATAGTTTAACTGGATGAAAGTCTAATTATACAGAAGTCAAAGCTTAATTTGGATGAAGGCTGTTTAGTTCCAAGCATGGCTCAGTTTTGAGGGATAGCTAAAGGAGAATAAAGTCAGATACAAATGAGACTTTAACAGGTATACATTTTAAGTTCTATTAACTAACAGCATTTAGAAAAATTCGTTATTCTTTTAAATCCCATTAAAAAGATTCTTCTTACAGCTAACATCAGATTACCCTCATTCATTGCTCCTCATTGTACTATATATTTGTAGATTGCTGTATCTAAACCATTAGTTTTGTTTTCACATTTTCTAAATATGGAATTGTTTAGGCAGCAAATTTATCCTTGAAGTGTTCGTTCAGTGCCAAGTACTGTTTGTGTGACACTTTTGAAAGGAAAAATGTAATTCTACAGGATGAAGAAACAAGCCTAGGAGAGTAGTATTGCGTCTTTCTAGAGCCAGGCCCTTGGAGTAAAGGCTGCGTAGGAGCCTTAGGGAGGTCTGATGCAGATGACTGTTAGTTCTCTTCCCAGGGTCTGTTACACTTTAACTCTGTTGATTGCATTTCATCTCACACGTTAAGGCTTAGACCAGCCACCAGAGGCAATGGTGCTGGTGATGGTTCAAGGGTAGAAAGGCTCCGTTCAGCCAGGGAGAATAAGAAGCCTGGTCGCCATCTGGGCCCTGAGCTGGTAGTGTGTAATGAGTCACTGGCTCCGTCCTTACAATTTGTTTTCTTTTCTTACTTAGCGGTCTTTCTTTCCTATTCCATCTGGGTGTGTTTTCACAGCTAATAGTAGTTCTGTGGCAAAGAGGAGAATTTTTTTGCTCTTTTTTTTTTCCCCTTAACTGCAGAAGGTGAGAGACCTGCCCTTTCTATAAAAATATAGGTACTCCAAATCTATACAGGGAAGGATCTACCAAATTTCTTCCCTGTTTTCAGAGAGTAGTGGATTCATCATTTGGGCTTTCTGTAGAGAGTGAGGTAGTACAAATAAAATCTAGTATAATTTTTTATTTTCCTCCTATATGTGTTAATATTTGTGGGATTGATGGCTGCACATGCTGTTTATAATGTTTCAGGGTTGTGGTGAGGCCTTGGCAGTATATGAGGAATGAGTTTCTGCAGTAGATGCTGTTCGGTTGTATGTGTGGCAGAGATTTTAGTTGTATCCTGCAGTGTTGGATGTGCTTAATTCTGCACTGGTGAGATCCAGAGTTTGCAAGGAAATTGTGTAGGAGCAGAGCTCCAGTCAGCACAACTCTGCAGATGTTATTTCATCTCCGGGTAACCCAGGACACTGAACCAGTGATTGCTGGCATGTTTTTCATACATGTTTCTCTGAGTGAGCACTGTTAATTCAGGTTGTGCTGTCAATTAGGATCTGATGAGCAATGGGAAGAATCAAGATATCCATGCTGTGGGATTGAGTATGGATATTTTTGTGCAGGTGTCCTAGGAGCATCCGGAGGACGCAGAGCGTACAGGAGTGTAGACTGGAGTCCCTAGGAATGGGGAGAGCTTGTTCTTCTCATGGCCGTGGGTTTGGGAGCTCTTCACTGGCATCCAACACAAGGCAGATGTTCCCTAGCCACATATCTCTTTATTGTTTGTATAATGTACTGGAACCTTGATAGTATTTCATTTAAAATTTTTGGTTTTTGACAAAAACCAAAAACAAACAAAAAACTCACAACTTCTCACTGGCTCAGTTGCACATGGGCTGTGTTTCCCTTAGCTGTGAATGCAGAGATGGCCAGTTCTCTATCAGGACAGTGAACCTTGGTTAGCACCAGAAACGCCTTGCTTTGGGGAAACCAGTTTAGAGTATGGGCTCACAATATCAGTATTACATGTAGTCTAACTTTCAGGGTGTTCTGAATCTTCCTCAAATTAGTGGTTCAAAAGCTACTCAGTGGTAGGGATACACAGGGAAGCCTTCTTTACTGATGTGATTTACTTTAAACAAATCCTTGTCTTTGCAGTTTCAAAGCAATATCACTGAAAAAATCATGAGAAGAAGGTGCTTTTTGCATGTGTGCACACTGGAGCACACCCAAATGTGCTTTTGTACAACATCTGTGTCTGTAGGTGACCAGAGTAGAGACTGGCAAGGGGGAAGTCATTTGGGGATTGCTCATGCTGCTTCATGGGAAGAGAAATGGTCTCTGCAGACTTTGTGTATTTTAGTTTGTGTATTTTCTCTTGTATGCACAAAGAGTAGGAAATGGAGTGAGAAAAGACTGGGCTTCTTTGTGGGGAGGGGGACAGTGAAATGAAGTTATTTCCAGCGTTTTCCACAATTCATTTTCCTGTGGCTGTGGTCCAAGCAATAGCCAACCAGTAAGATCTGCTTCTGCCATAGGAAATTTCCATGTTATACTTTGCCTTGGGCGTGTGGTAAAGTCGCAACTGAATCTGCCAGAAGTGAAAAACAGGAATGATGAAGTTTATGTTTAAAGGCAAACTTTGGCCAATAATGAATAACAGGCATGAAAGCAAAAGTACAGGTCTTATTTATCTTTTATCTAAAGCCTTTTTTCTTTACAGTATTTCCACAGCAGTACAGACTGAGAAATGTGAAGACACCTTTAGCCTAGCTGTTTTGAATGCCTTAATATCTCAGTAGCATGTCCAGCATCACCTGCTAGAGAAAATTATCTAGAAAGATGGATTTCCTTTATTCAGGAAAAGAAAAGGTACAAAATGCAGTAGGTTGTCAGTTAGCCATGGATTTGGCAAGAGAAACTCCCGTAACATCAGTGTGTTATTTATCACTTGAGGCTGGGCTTTCTTTACTTCCCAATAGATCCCAAGGTGGTTGTGCCATAAGAAAGTGCGCTGGTAAAATTGCTTTTTCAAACTGTTGAAAAACCACAGGAGAAAACTCTGCCATCATGGCCATCAATAAATACAAGACAACACTTATACTTTGCGATAATATCAGCTCCCTGTTCCTCCTCTTCCTCCTAAAAGCAACTTTCTAATTTCATATAAAGTAGGACTGTGACTCACAGGCGCTGCCATAGTTGTGATATGTGATTCACTTCACTTCTAAATTGTTTTATTTGACAAAATAGAAAAGAAATCGTCAGTGACAGAAAATTAAAAAGACTTCTCTTTTTGTATCTTGAATTTGTTTTTAGTGAATGCACAAATGTGCTTTCAGGAGCATTTTTGAAACTGCAGTTAAAATATTCTACAGAAGAATTAATTGCACACTTTTTTTGTTTGTGTTTAAAGTGATTATCTGTACAAAAACAAGAACACATTTGCATTTCCTCAGCTCTGACTGTGATTCTGTTAGCTGCTCCGTGCTGCTGCTTGGGCTGTGAGTCATTGTCACATATTGGTGTGACTGTTGCCTCTCGGCAAGGGGAGGGTACCAACAGCCTGCAGTAGCTGCTGAGGGCAGCGCCTCGCTGGGCATTGCTCAAGCAAAGTGTCCTGTAAAGGAAACCTGATGTCTTTCACTTAGGGGGAAAAAATAACGTGTTTGTCTCTTGTGATTAATCTGGTATTAAGCAATAACTACTTTAGAAAGCCAGGATAGTGGGCTGAATCCTTTTTTCTATTTTTTTTTTTTTTCCCTTTGGGAGGGGAATTAGGTAAAGGTTTTAATTGTTTTTACTAAATATCCATGTGTACCTTAACTGTATTAACCTGAGCTCTGATTCCATCTCTCAGAGAACACAAAGTGAAGTCCTACCAAGCCCTTCTGCCCTTCCTTTCTGCCTCTCCCAGCTGACCAAGTGTTTATATTGAGTACCTGTTGCAAGTGTTTCTGATTTGGGTGATTTCAACAGTGGAAATTCAACAGCAGAAGTACAGCAACAGAGAAAGTTAGGACTATATCAGATGCACAACTGTAGTCATCTGTAGAATTGTTGTTTGCCTGATTTTTATTTTTATTTTTTTTCTTTTAATACAAGTTGGAACTTCAGTTACTAGATAAAATCCATTTAATTGCGGCTGGCTCTGTGCATGAAGTCAAGCCCTTCAGAGTGTGCTCCTGTGTGTAGCATCTTCCACGTTACCTTTTCTTTCTAAAAAAAATGTGCGGAGTGTTCCAAGGCAGTATATGCATTCTGTCAGGCATGGAGATCCGGAATGCTGCTGGCCAGGGACTGAAAGCTGCAGGTCTGTACAAGGTCTGTGTGGTGACATGCTGCGTTTGTGATTGTGATGCCTCAAAAGTTTTGCAACAATGAAATAGGCTGTCACTGCAGGTCACGCAGTCACAGCCAGGCTTTGGCTCCGAGGCCTCTCCTGAGGTGTCATGAGACTGGCCTGCTACTAGTTCCAGGAGTAATGATGAGCAGGAGTGCAACCTTTTGGCTGGGAGTGGCTGCTGGTGCCACTCCTTTTGGTGTGATTGTCATCATTATGATTATATGGAAAAGGGTTGTACTGATGCAGTTTCTCAGGAAGGTTTTTAATCACTGCTGTGAAGCAAAAGTTGATGCTGAAGTTAAAGAACATCTGCTATCCTCCTGTGAGGAAGGCATCGCTGTTTCAGAAGTGAGGGGAGATGATGCAGATACCATGTGCCCGAGATCCATGAGGTGGGACAGTTTTAAATAACACAAGGAATGTTGACAAGGGAAATAAACAAATACTGTGTTATGTTGTATGCATATGTGCTGTGCTAGCGTCAGCAAGTAAGGGCCAGGAGCTATGGTCTACCCAAACACTTACCTGCTCGGCTGGAGCGCGTGAGCAGCCCTGACCACATGGACAACGTAGGACTTCGGTGCTTTGAATGAGCAGGAGCTTTTCAGCTGCAGAAATGTGGACAAGCTGCCCAGAAGATAAATCAATAAAAGCATGAAGTGTTCAGGAAAAACAGAATTCTCCTGAAAGCCTGAGTGATCAACAGCTTCCAGGCTGAGGCAGAAGTGCCATGCAAATGCTGTTTATTAAAACATTGTAACTCAGATGTTTTAGGATTTTAACCAGTCTTGTTTGGGAAAGAAAGGCAACATTTGGTTTCTATCGCTTTGGGGTATATTCTAAAATCCTGTTTGTTTTCTCCTTGGCAGATGGATACCTTCTAGCGAGTCCTGCAGCGAGTTTAGCAAGTCCTGCAGCGAACCGGCGAGTGCTGCTGCTGCTGCGTGCCTGGCAGCAGCCCTACAGGAGCCCATGACTCTTGATATGGATGCAGTCCTGTCAGACTTTGTTCGGTCCACAGGGGCAGAACCAGGTCTGGCAAGGGACTTACTGGAAGGTAAGTGTTCATGACACAAATATTCCCCATGTTCAGTGCTTTCTTAAAGTGAGAGCCAGTAACAGAAAAAACTGTTTAGTCTGTGGAAAGAGATGTTTCTTAGTATTTGTGCTAGTAAGCAAGTTCTTCTAATAAGCTGATTTCAGCCTATACCAAGTAGGTGTTTTTTTGTAATATGCTTCAAGAAATGTTATGATAAATCAAAGTAACTACTGAATGCCCACAGTAGGCTTTAAAGTATGCTTGGGAGTATATATTTCCCCCTTTTTTCAACAGTTTAACTTTATAGTATGCACACTGAATGTTTTTTATTTTACTATAAATTCTCTTTTCTCTCAGGGCTTTTAAGTAATAAGGGGTGATGTACTATTAACTCATAGAAGCACACAATTTTGTGCTATTTCTGATGACATCTGTGTCATATAATGTAAAACCTTAGAATAGCTGTGAATATTATCATTACCTTTCTATATTTAACAAAAACCTCTGATTGATTTGATAAACCTGTTGTTCTAGACTGGAGTCTGTCTTGGTCTGTTGTTCTTTTTGAAAAAATAGAATAGGAGAAGGATTTTTTTCTAGTCTCAGTAGTATCAGAACAGGTTGTCAGTTACTGTGCTTGTCAAGTGCTGCTAAAATTTGAAAAAGAGTTCCTGTGTGTCAAAGGTGTTTAAGAAGTGCTGCTTATCTTCCTTTACTTGTTGTAAAGGATAATGTTTCCAAATAAATATAGAACAGGAATTTTTTGTTCATACCATACGAATTATCAAAGATATAGGCAATAGTTCAATACTTCTGAACAGGCTAATAGACATATGTATTTAATGCCAATCGTCATCTCCTATGTAGGAATTTTTCAAGGTAAAAAGAATTGCTGCTAGTTCCTAACAAGATGTGCTTGTGGGGACATTTCGGTACATGTGCCTATGGCTGTGTTTGGTGTAACAGCTGCTAAAATTGGCTATGCTTCATGCCAGAAGATAGTAATTTATCCAGTGGTTTCTCATTTGTTTAAGAAAGAAACAGAATGGATTGCTACGCTTGCACCACTATTACTACTCTTAATAGCTGTCACTGGGTGCAAGTGCCGTGGTATTGAACTGACAGACTCCTGCTTGGCCTGCTGTTGTAACATGGCTGCCTTTAAAATATATTCCATTACTCTGAAGACAGGTCTAGAGAGTCAGATGTTTCCCCAAATAAAATACAGGTTTAGTGTAGAACAGTCATTAGACTGCTTTGTTTGCATCCAGTTTGGGATCAGGATCTCCAGGTAATAGCTGGGCAGTATTGCTGATTTTCATTTATTGTTTTGGAAATGCAGTCCTGTGTTTTTTCCTGCTTTAGATTCTGCAGGCAGTAAGGGCACCCAAAAAGTGACCTCTTAAAGACTTCAGAATAGCAACTCCCCTTACCATGGTGCAAAGGTGCTTCGCCTGGTCACGGAACAAAGATGTCTGCATAATCGTTTCAATTAGAAGTTTGGAAGCAGATGTGTACAAGTACTTTTAAGAAGTTTAAGATTTGGTGGTCATTTGCAGCCCTCAAATGGCAATCACAGAGAACTTTGAGCCAAAACAGCCTTGTTTGTATAGACTCTCCTTTCCATGCAATCACAATTTTGGTCAGTTCTGCTAGGGCCCCATGACCTTTTCTTCCAGATCTGGACACAGATTCCGTTTTCTAGCTTGTTCTCATGCGTGTCCAAATCGTGCTGCTTATGGCATATACCCTTCTTTTTAAGAGCAGGTTCTAATGCCTTTATTGAAAAGGGGAAGGGGGCTGGAGTTCTCGAGGCCTGCCCACCTGCAGCCAGTTGAGGAGAGGTGCTCCTGTGGTTGTGTCGAGGCAGTTTGGTGCGTGGTGTGTGTGTGCACTTCCTGGCAACATGGAAATAAAACGCACTTTGAGAGTTTGTTGCACGAATAGTTAAAAAATCTATAATTTAAATTGCATACAGATTTTGTAAACTACCAGAAGTGGTCCTTCTAAGCTGGTTTTATTGATGTTTTTGTACGGCACAGCACCATCTAAACACTCTGCAGGTTTTTCTTCTATTGAGCTTTATATTGAGCAAAATTGCTTGCCTGACCAAAGCATTCTTTTCACTGTGCTTGAGGCACGTATCTTCCAGAAAGTGTCCAGTCTGGATTTTAAATGAAGATAGGGTAAGATGAAGAATGCATTGTTTCAAATTATGGTTCAGTCAGTGTTGTTTGGAGAGAGGGAGATTTGATTTAGCTCTAATTTACATGTCTAGAATTTCTTGCTAGCTGTTAGTATCATGAAATAATAACGCTATCATTTAATTGCTTTTCTATCTAATTTTGATAAGATCGATGTGTGGAGCTCCAAGTCTCGTTTCTGCTGCTGTTTATGTATCTTCCAAACTTTTTGTATTATTCACACGAATGTATGCAGCAATGTGGTGGTTATTTTAGGACACACATGCTGCACATAGCGTGCAGACCGCTGCCTTTTGTTGCACGCACGCATGCTGCTGTTTGTCCAGCCAGACGCCTCTGGCTGGTTTTAGGAAGCTTGCAGTGAGTTCTGTGCCCGCTTTGCCCTAGTGTCACCAGTTCCAGACTCCTGTGCAGGTGCTTGGCTCTCCTGGAGTTCAGACTTCACAGCCTTTTAAGATCTGAAAGGGATTAGGTCAATTGTATGTGACGTTTGCCATACACGTCTGAAAATTGCTGACTTCAGAAGCCGTGTCAAAATTAAAACTGGATTTGTTTTTCTTAGTTCTGTTGTTTATAAAAACTTCATAACTGTCTAATAAGCCGCTACTTAGGGGAAAAAATTACATTAAAATTGCTTAGTGTCATGTTCGTCCAAAGCATGATTTGTGTTTTATTCTTGCTTTTCCTATGCTGCTTGCTGAGCCGAAAGGTCGGCTGCAGGCTACGTACCAGTTGCTGCTCTTCTCATGGAGACCTGGGAACTTATTGCGCAGGCTTGGAGAGAGGACAAAGGAGGGAACTTAGCACTTGCAGTGCATGTTGTTCTACTGATAGGTCAGCTCTCTTAGTGTTTAAGGCTTTCTTTCCTCTTGAATATTGTGAAGAGCCTTCCTTCTGTCACCACTTATTCTGATAATTTGGTAAATTTATAAACAGTCTATCTCTGCTGTTAAAGCAAGCTTTTATCACTGCAAGGTGATAGGTTGTAAAGTTGTATTATGATTGATCGGTGATCTTCATTAAACTGGGTGTAAATATTGAAGAAATAAGCCTTTTCTCCAGGTGCAGAACTAATGCCAAGGAACAGCCCAAGGAAGAATACCAGTTTTTGTAGCAGGATGCTAAGCCAGGTTTGCAGGTTCTTGACTGAAATCTCTGTTGCGACTGGGAGAACTCTAGCACAATGCTGGACCAAAATACCCCTCTGTTGTGCTGGGTATGAGATCTAAGAAGGCACTGATACAAAAGCCAGAGCTCTGACAGGTTTTCTATTTCTACCTCCTGTTAAGACCAGTACTTCTATGGGAACTTGTGGAAACCATACAATGGTAAAAACACTACATTTTCTTCTTTCATATCTTCACAAAGTAATCTATGCCAGTTGGTTTCCTAGGGTCAGGTTTACTTCTCTACAGTCATTTCAAAATGCAAACAACAGGAATTCTGTCAGATGAACTCGATGAAGGAATAGGTGGATATTCCTTATGCTGCATCCAGTACCCAAAGGGGTATTTGAAAATGCAGCTTGTCTTGTAGAGTCTGGTGTTCCTGTATGTTTCAGCAAACTTGCAGCTTTTTCACATATATTTATTCAGCTTCTGAAGGTAAGCTTCATCATGAGTGAAAATTTGTATGAATGCCATCATATCATTATCTGGATGTTCCTATCAAACTTCATCACACTATTGAAGGTATATTGTGAAACTTCATTTAAAAGTATTCTCTAAGAAACAGCAAGATATAGGCAGAGTTTCTGATCCTAGAGAATTTCTTCCCAAGGACAAGAACTTTAAGGGTTCTACACCTGCCAGAGGAACCCAGTTATTTTCTGTCTTGTCTCTAGATGGAAGATAAGACCATTTCACCCTTGCAAGTAAATCTGCCAGTTTGCAGCTTAGCTGTCCTCCTATTTTTTAAACATGTATCATTGAACCTCAATACTATGATAATTAAAAACATTAATTAAATCAGCTGTTATCATTAGTAATTATGCTAACTGTGGTGCAAGTGAAAAGAGCTAGTGGAATTTTGAAATTGTTTTCAGCAACCCTGCAGTCAAATGCATATTTGCGATTTGCTTTTACAATTACTACCCTGATTGACTCTTAAATAAGCATGAAATTATAAGACCAAGTTCTAACTTGAGTCATTTGTGTTAAATTAATAATTAAGCATAGCAAAGAAAGTTAGACTTATATTCATGCAGAATTATGTAACTGCAATACTGTAAAAGACAGACTCTGCATTGTTTTCCAGCAGAGTTTTTGACAGTCCAAAATCATTTAACTTATTACTCATGCATGTCTTAAAGATATACAGTCATTTGAGGAATCAAAGTTTATTCTACCCTGGCGTGCTACAGGGTAGCTTTAGAACAGCTTAAAGTGACTTGTAGCTTTAAACTCTGCAAAATCTTCTCTCCCTTCCCACCCGACTTTCTTGCTTTTGAACATCCCAATAGCTGCATGCCCTCTTCCAGGATGAGAGCCTTGAAGTAGCTAAGATCATGAGAAGAAAAATGAGTAATGGGCTTTATGTACAACTAACCCTAAGAGCACCTTATCTCTTCAAGAGAGAGGGTTCAAGAGACTCCCATGCACTGTCCTCTGTAGCAGTATAAATCTCTTTTTGTGTCCTCTGTGTGCCTGCATGCCTGAGCAATAGCTGAGTGAGCTATTTCTGGGTTGAACTCTCCAGATGATCTGTCTCCACGTCAGACTCTGTCTTCCATCAGAAACTGCAGTTCTGTCTGTTCTATTAGTTTCTGGCAGTGCTTTGTGCATAAAACACTTCATGTTTGTTTTTATTTTGATTGCTGCTTCTTATTGCTACCTTTCTATATTTTTATACTGAAGGGGTTTTTATCTTTCTCTACTCAACACTCCTTTCATTCTTTGCTGAACTACTCTCTTGGACCCAAATTACTTGCATTATTATTTTCAGTTGAAAGAACAACTTCCTAAGAATCCTGCTCAAATGCTTAACTAGAATTATGACTAAATTATTAAAAGCAAAAGCACACTTTTGTCAACCTGGTTTTGAATACAGGACTCTGCCCAACCTTCCTCCATATTGTTTAGAACTCTGAGGAGGAGAGTTGATCGATAGCTGCTTACACCCTTAGCTATAATCTTGCCAGGACTTTGAAGTAAACACCCCACAGGAATTAACCTCAAGGCTATGAACATCTCCAGATTGTGTCCTCAAATTCATGGTATTTCTGAGAAAATCCTGATATTTTATGTTAGAAATAGAGGCAAATTGGCCAAAAGATAACAAACGTGTCCCTATGGAAATATGAGGACACCAGAAGCTATTTGCTGACAGTGCCAGATGATAGTAAATAAAACCCTGTGTTGGGGAGAACATATGAGCACCGTATATGTCAGCAAATTGTAGAGTGGGCAGAGTGAATGTGACAGTTGCTTGGCTCTCCTGAGTGGCATTTGACTCCTGGGATATGGAAACTGGATCTGACCTCACCCATTGTGATGGTTCGGGAATCAGAATGCTAGGAGCAGACCCTTTCTAGCAACAGAAACGTTTCTGACATCTGCTACAGATGGGCAGACCTGAGATCTTGTGCGTACTGTGCACTTCCTTCCAGCGGGTAATGAAACTGGAAGAGTTAGACTGCTTTGTTGTTTTTTTGTTTTTCAAAAATACCAATTTATTCCACCACCCTACCTCAGTGCATGAGCATTCCCATCACTGTGAATCATACTTATGTGGCCGTTTCCATGATCCCACGAGGCAAAGGCTTCATTGGACTAGCAGTATGCAAGAGCACAGTGTGAACCTCTATACCTTTCTGAAGCTTTCAAGTACTTTCACAAAAGTACATTCACATTTCTCAGTGAATCTTGTGCTCGATGGCCTCATTTTTTACTCTGAATATTCTTCCAACATATGTCACTTCTCTCAGTACTATTTTTATACATATTGGTATTAGTATTCAGTCTTTCATTAGGAGCTTAACTAACCATGGGAAACTTGATAGATGGTAGACAATCAAATACTTTTAAAGTAGAGCATGGTTTATTCTGTGTAATTCTCATTTAATGAAATTAAATGAGAATATTAAACACTTTTGTGTTTTCATTAGAGTCAGCCTCATGTTAGAAAACCAGAACTGTATATTCTATGAAGTCCACTTGTATCCTTAAGTTCAAATCAGCATGAAGAGGTTTGCTTTGCTTCTTGGGAGAGCTGCTTCTGATGCTGTTTTGACTGTCTAAGTCTTCAATACCCTTGTTTCAGGTCTGTCTGCTTTTGGAACTTTCCTTCCCTACATTTTTTCAGTAATTGTTTAGTGCCTTTTTTTTTTTCTCTCCTTTCTTTCTTTCTCTGAAAGTATATATTGAGCCTTTAATCACATTGAAAGGTATGTTCCTCATGTTATGTATCGGTAGAAGTAGTTCTGCTCCTAAGAGAAAGCACTTGTGGATGCATTCTTTGAAAATAATTATGTTCCACGTTGATTATATTGGCTAGTATTTTCTCTTAATGCATGTAGTGCAACTTATAGTGCAACATAGTTCCTGTGGCACTTTACCATGAACAGATGGATGGATTTAAGAAAAGAAAAAAAGTAACATCATTACATCATTTTCATAGCTTTCATCTAGTAATGGTCTTCTGTATTTATTAAGATGTTTACACTATTTTAAAATAATTGTAAGTAAATATTCATGAATCTCAAGAAATGTCAGCTGGTATGTACACATTTCCTGAACTTGTTTTTTATAAATGTTATTTTCCAACTCATTTCTTTGTTGGATGATTAACTCTGCATCATTTCCTGACTCTTTCATCTCTGTTTCATTTCAAATTTCTGCTCAAAAAATAGTTCACAACTTTGAGGTTTTTATCTTGTTTGTATGCTCCCAAGAAGTGAAACATGCTCTGTGTGTGGGCTTCAGCATAGTAGGTATTCCATTTAGTGACATTTCACTGTCTTTCCATTTTAAGACTTTTTTTTTTAATGTGTTATGTATCTTCTAACTGACTTTTCAGATTCCGATTGAACTTTTTGATGTTGGCTATTATTGGCGTGTTCTATTAGTTTTATTTACTATTCCTTGATAAGCTGATTATGGATAAAGGGCTCCATTTCCATAAGAAAAATAAAACTAAAGCTTTTCCTTTAGTGAAAAAAGTTGGTCTACGTATCGTTCAACTCCTGATAGTTTATTACTGCTTTTCTTTAAATCACTTTGATGTCTTTGATTCTCTATTGTGTGTTATGAAAACCCAAAAGAAGCTCAAAAAAGACCCCATAATGTTTCATTCCACGAATGAATTGCATCTGCATAGCTGAGTGCAAGGGAGGCAGGTACCTATTGATGTTTCTATATCTGCAACTTTCTGAGAGTTCTTTGGCTCAGAGGTTTGTTCTTCGGTCTCTAAGCTTCTGCTGGAGAACTTGAAACTGTTTTTTCATGGCTTCCTCACGAGTTCTGGAATGCTGCATATGCTGCTACTTGTTTTTTGTAAGGTACATGTTATCCTGCGGCTGAGTGTGCAAAACCCCATAGTCTCCTTTCCCCCTCATTCGCTTCCCTTTATTGTTTTCTTGTGTGAAGCTTAGCAAAGAAAATTAACAGCCGTTGTTAATGCCTCCTTAGACAGAGATCAAAATTGCCACTTTTAACTGTCAGTTCATCTTTTGCATTCTAGCCAAAATTGAGCAAATGAGGAAAATGAAAACATTTCCTTGCTGTGTTGTTTTACCTTGAGAAAATGGACCAGAGGGAAATCTTATTTTAAAACCTGTTCTCTAATTTTAACATGCTTTTGCATAGAAGTGTATGCCAAGAAGTGAAGATAGTCCAGAATTTCTAAAGCTGGTCTAGATTTCCTCTTTTTGGCTGATGCCTGTTAATATTCGTGTTAATCTACATCATGTCAGATAGGAAGTGACTGCATTCAATTTGAACTTGCAGGTTGCTTTATCAGCACTTAGTTTCTAAGAATAGAATTCTTTACATGTGAAAGAAGCTGATGGGAAACTTAATCTTGAGAGAGATTGTAAATTTAGGGGGATTTCTTTTTAATGTAATTGGCGCGCTGGTGCCATGGGAAAAAATAAGAACCACTTTATGTTGATGAAAATTAACAAGGTATCAATAGATTTGCAACACAGAAGTCACTTAGCATTTGTCTGTCTGCTTTTCCAGCATAGTCACCTTTTCAGTTTTAACTCAAAGGTTGAATAAATAGCTTTTATCCAGTAAAATAGTTTCTGGAATTAATCAATGATAGCAGTAACTGAAGAGGTTAAAAAGCTTTTACTGTTGCAGTTATTCAAATTGAATTTACTGGTGCCTTTGCTAGGTTGTGTCCTGATACCCAGGGCCCTCTTTGGCTGATGCTTCTTTTCTGCCTTAGCAGAAGGTTGACTTATTGCCCTGTTCTTGGTGTGCTAGAATGGCTCGTGTTCCTGGGGTTGTCTTGCTGTTTGTGAGTGCAGGTGACAGCACGAGCGCTGGACTGGGGTTATGAAGCTTTCCAAGGACTTCCCTTGTTCCGACCTAATGTGCAACTCCAAGTCTCAGTAATTCCTCCTCTCAGCCTGTAGTCAGCAGCTCCAGATACTCTTGCCTGTTTTCTTCGAAGGAAGAAATAGAGGTGGAGATTCATACTGTTTTAGTATTTAAACATGGCTAGCTGTTCAGAGTGTGCCTGTTTAACTGATGTGTCATAGAGTCTTAGCAGAGAGCCGAGTACAGCCCTAATGCAGTGTAATGGACCACGAGAGGGGAGAGTATTTCTTTCTCCCAGACGGCACACAGGTATTTGCCTGTGGCACAGCTGCTCCTCCTGCACCGCTGTGCACAGCAGCAACGGGTAGCTGAGGCCCAGAGGCAATTTCTCTACACAAGTCTTGGAAGGAGCTAAAATAATTGGGATTGGTTGATTGATATTGGAAACACAATAAGTTTTGTCTTACACTAGTAAGTTTTGTCTTATATTCCTCCTGTTCTCTGGGCAGGAAGGCTCTGTTATTATTTATTTATTTGTTTATTTTATCAGTGAGCTTTTTGTGAAAGCTTTGAAATAGGATGAGAACACTAGAATTGTTGAATATTCCAATTCACAAGCAAAAATTAGGACAATGATCATGAAACATTTCTTAAAGTAGTGCCAAATTGATGTTGAAATTGATGTTAGTATCTTTGCAATATTTTTAAATAGTGTTATATTAAATGTGAGTTTCATTAAGAGCGAAAAAACAGCATTAAATATGAAGTGTGCTTCTATAGAGTTCATTTATACTTTTTTAAATATCATTCTGAAATCTTTTCCATGTTGTTTTCTGTCTGAGCTGTGTAGCATTTTGGTGACTTTTTTCTCGGTGTTTTATAAAAGTTTCACATTCATTCTTGCTGGATATTTTTATGTCTGTGGTTTCTTATATCTTAGGTGCTCACACTTGCAGATCATGAACTGTCAACACAGACTACATCATAATTTCTTTAATTCTCTATAACCTCTCTCTTGCCTTCCCTCATCCTTTTCATAAATACTTTCAGTCCTTTTTTTAGCTTCATACAGCATTAGCATCAGTTTAGCTTTTTTCCTGCCCTCTTAAAATTTCCTTTGCTGAGGTTCTGCACGCATGGGGGTGTTAGAAGTTGGCCCTCCCTGTGCTCGCTGCTACTTGAATGTTTCTTTCTTCTCCCCTAAGATTGCATCCTCTCTAGCATGTTGTTTATCACCAAATCAAGAATTGTTGGTGACCTTTACGATGTTCTTTGTAACATATTGGAGTAGGTGGATTTTTGAAACCTCTGAGTGGGGCTTTGCAGTTGTACACTTGCAATTCCCACTAATTAACAGCACGTGTCCTCTAGTTTTATGATATCCATTTTAAGAATTAAAAGAAAATAGATTTATTAACTGTTGCAACCCTGTTAAGCTATGTTGCTTAAGCAAAACAAGAAAAAAGCAAAACCAAAATATTATGTGACTTGTGCTTTGCTTTCTGAATGCCTGCATATCTGCTATTAAGTGAAAAAGTAGAATATAGATATCACTAGAGCACTGGCTGCCCAACTGTACCTGATTTTTTTTTTTATTAAAGGATGTGAGTATTGACCTGATAAAGCCTGAGGTTAACTCAGGCAGGACAGGACTGCTAACGCGCTGCAGGATATTGCAGGTGCTGTCTCTTTGTCCTTACAACGTAACCAGGCTGAAGGCTAGAGAAAGGGCCTGGCGATCAAATCAGGAAACTCATTTCTAACTGCCTCTTAGACTACTCTAAGCACCTAACTAAGCGGGAGGAAAAGCAAACAAACAAAACCAAACTAAAAAGAAAAATGGAAACAAGTCATTCGCCTTCAATGGCCAAGGAAGCTTGAGTCTTCTGTAACACTCTGTAGGTGAGTCCGTACCCCCCTGTTCATCCTCTTTTCTATACAATTGAAGCACACTGTGCACGTGCAACCTTTATGGATCCACTTTGAAGGGGTAGGGGAAAAACGGATAAGGGGCTTTTCATAATTATACTGCTCTATGTGTGTCTTTGTTTTTCCTTCAGGCTGACAAAGCCTCATGTTGTATTAAAGCAATTATTATTTGGAGCAAAAGCTTCACACTGCAACTGAGTTTATTTTTATATTTCCCTTTCATCTGGATGTCAGCTGTCTCTGACACTAAAATATCAGTACTAGCTCTCAGTCGTAATGCACCTTTTATTCCTTATTCAGCTGCATTTTTTTTTGCCCTTTTTTGCCTTTTTGTTTCTTTCTTCTATACCAGGAACACTTCGGTTTGAAAGAGATATTTCAGTCCTGTTGGATTTTACACCTCCTGACCCACATAGCACATGCAACTATTTTGGAAATAGTTGTTCAATAAGAGAAGTCTTTCCATTGAGTTAGTGAATTAATTCTTTGCCTAAAATTTTAATAAAATTTTATATTGTGCAACAGGCAAATGATTCATGACATTTGATTGTTAGTGTAAATATTAGCATGCTTATCTTAAGTCAGAGGCATGCATGAATAACAGTCTTTAATAAATTTTGATAAGATCTGTAGTAAATATATAGTATTTTAGTGTGAGCTCGGATATCTTCCATCTTCCAGTGGCAAAACTGTTTAAGGAGTTTCTAATTGTAAAGCAGTGCCATGAAGAAGTGCTTCTGGCACTGTGCTTTATAAGGTAGTATATAACTACTTATGTGCTACCCAGTATAGTCTTGACAAAGCAGTGCTATCTCACACGTTGCAGCACCCATCAGGGCTGATGGGGAATTCTAGAAAACCTCAGTGTGGGTACCAATCTTGAGACATGGTTCCTGGAGAGGGATGCTGAGCAGCATGCTGGGTAGCAAATAACAGCGATTAGGTGCTTTGATCTGTCACCTGTTCTGGAATGAGTCTTCCTCGATGTTCCAAGCTTAAATTCTGGCTTTTCAGTGTCAGCAAATACACTGCTTTATGCATCCTTTGCTAGATATGATCCTGGAATAACTGGGACTTCTATCCAGTCCTTTTGAGGCGAAATCAGGGTAGGTCAAGACAGGTAATAAAGGAAATTAATTGGAAGCAGCGGTTTTATTTATGGGGTATAGTTAGAGAACTGCTTGTGCATCTTGGTTGTACCACTAGAAGGTTATGGTGTGTAGGGAATGCTGCATGTACTACTGAATTCTTTGGGGATCGTGGTGTTAAAAATCTGGAGTCTTAAAGCACCACCTCAAAAAAAAAAAAAACAAACAAACAAAAAAACAAGTTAACTTTTCATTTTTCTGCGACAAAGGTAAAGAGGTTTTCTTCTCTTTAAGCATCTGAACACTTTAGGGCAGTTATGGCTTCTGGTAACGCACTTATTATAGTTCTGTCAGTAAAATCTAAAATTAGATAGTTTTCAGCTTAGTTAAAATTACCACCAGTCTCTGGTGTTAATGACTACAGCTCATCTGTGATTGTCAGAGGCTCAATACATGTTTCTTCATAGAGTGTTACTTGCGCTGACAGTCTCACATCCTGTGTCTTCCATTCCAGGTAAGAAGTTTATCTTGATTTATCTTATTGCAGTGTGGTGCTGGCTTGTCCACTGCTTCTGCAGCCCATTTCTGCGGTCCTAGTGACATCACATAATCTCTAAATGCCTCTGTTCTATTTTCATTTTTCCTCTTCCTTTCTCCTAATTCTCTCCGTTGCCTCCAGTTTCCTCTACTTTCAACTCTGGATTCACTCCCATCATCCTCCCAGGTTGATGAATTCTCCTCCTCTTTATGAGCAACAGGAAAAACAGAAGGTCTGTTGTATTTGCTTGACAAAATAAGATTTCAGAGGAGCAGAAGCCCTGGCAAGGGAAGAGGCATGTATGTTCCCAGTACAGACTGTGAGGTGGTGGCTGAACATGCCCTTGCTGGCTCTTTAGGCTGACTAATATTCTAAAACACTCATGGAGCTGGAAAGATGCTTACTACCTTGGCTTATTTGTCATTCTGAAGCTGCAGGAAAATCTGGGAAAAATGAGTCTTATGATTTCTTATGTGGATTCTCTGAAGTTTCATGCTTTGGTGCTGATTAGTGATTTTTCTCTAACGGGATTAGTGATTTTTCTCTAATCTTTTCTAAAGATGGGGCAACTCCAGGGAGATAGAGAGGTTTGAAAAGAAAGTTTTTTTCCTCTCTCTAAGATACGTTTAGATACAGAAATGTTATTTAATGTATAGGTTCAAGTCCCTGTGAGAAATTCAGTTGCTATACTGTGCCATGGGACATAATTCAGAGTTGCTACGCAATTTAGATTTTAAATGCAACACACTGAGCCCAGCTTCTGAGGGGCGACTATTGATTATCACAGGGCTTGTGCACAAGATGGTTGTGTTTACCCTAAAACTAAGGACAGCAGGATTTCTGTTACTTGACTACCTTCCTGCTTTTCTCCTACGTCAAAGCTGCAGCACAGCAGTCTCTTACAGCACTTGGAACAGTGATTTTGTTCCATTTCAGAAGTCACAGTCTCCTAATCAAGGTATTTTCCTGTTTAAGAAATGCCCTGGTTCAGGCGGAATGCTGTCTGTGTTCCCATTCCCTGCTGTCTGTTACCTTGTACTCTCTAGTGAATAAACCCAGTTGCTTTGGGAGCAGTATCATGCAAGATTCATAGTGTTGTCAATACTAATGGTGTTTCCTTTAAACCTTTTATTTTCTAAAATTATATTTATCATGAATATTGTTTGGTTTCATTTGTGATTAAGAATGAGATCTAAAGAGCGTGTCATAGGTGTATCCCAAAAACAGTAAAAAGAGCACCAGTGAAGAACAATCCAAGAAATGAAACAATAGTAATAATAGAAAAAGACAAAAAGCAGCTGTACTCCAAACATTTGGAATCTTAGCAATTTTAGGAATTTGATTCTTGAATGTCTGACTTTGGCAACTACATTCAGGTGACGTATAATAGTAGAACCAGAGCGCTGACTGGTTGTAATGTCTGATTCTGCATGGAAGAGCTAGGGAATGTCAGGTTTGTTCGAGTATTTCCTAATCTTTTTACTTTAATGTTCCCTAATTTAATGTTGCTTTTTTTTTTTTTTTTTTTTTTTTTTTTTTTTTTTTTTTACACTAGTTGTGCATCAAGAAGAATAAAATAATAAAAAGCAGAGCGTTTTTGTAGGTGTAAGGGTGCCTTGGAATGCAGGAACCATCTCTATCAGTGTCAGGTTAATACAAAACCATGTTAACAGTAGAATTTGAGTTAGGAAAAGGTAAGAGGATTTTGTTGGGATTACCTATGAAATTGAAGTCAAGAAGTCAAGATAATTTTAAATGATGATTTTAAAAGATGATTTTAAATAAACAATGTTAATTACTTCTTAAGTTGTCTATACTGAGTATTTCACCCTCTTCCGTAGAGATTTTGTTATTTTCTTCAGTAATCGACACAAACATCTCAATGGGAAGTTCTTAATAGCAATAAACTGTATAAAGAATAACTGTTCACTCGCAGACACGAGCCCAAGATCCCTCTGGCTTTTGGCAGGCAAAAACTGGGACCTGACGGCCGCGCTGAGCGATTATGAGCAGCTGCGGCAGGTGCCCCCGGGCGGCCTCCCGCGCGTGCCCGGCGAGGCCCCGCGCTGCCCGCAGCACGAGGCCGAGCAGCCGCCCCCGCTGACGAAGGCCGAGCGGCCCTGCCTGCAGCGGCAGGACGACGTTGCCCAAGGTGAGAGCTCTTCCCTGGCGCCTCGCGGGGCCAGCTGCTTCTGTGTGTCTGCTGCGCTCTCCGGAGAGCTGCAGCTCCTTCCCCATCGCCCCGTGAATGGCATCCGTGGGACGGGCGTCTTCGCGTAGCCTCTGCTCCCTGCATTTCACCTGTTTGAGCTGGCGTGAGCTTTGCTTCAGCTCTGCTCTGCCCGTGTGGGTTTTCTTCGCTTCTCTTTAATGTGCGATTGAAGTGTGCAAACAGGTTGTCCTGGAGCAATCCTGTGGTGCTCCTAGAAGCAATTCCTTGGAGGGGAGCACAGGCCATGTGTGTGTGGAGATTTGCATGCTTTGTAAGACTAAACACCACCACACATGTGAATGATAAGGTGTATGTCTGAATAACTCTTAGCTTTAAAACTGGATTCTTTTTATGGTTCTTCAGAA
>VZSV01000070.1:796025-833066 GCA_013398735.1 Nothocercus julius
AAAAAAAAAAAAAAAAAAAAAAAAAAAAAAAAAAAACAGGACAGTAGCTTCTGTAGGTGAGGCTGGGGATGATGTTAAAGGAAAAGAGAGAGCATGTTTGAATTTTGGTTTAAAGGCATGAATTGCAAGAAAAAATGTTTATGCAAGAGGAGAAACTTTTTAGGAAAGAGCAGCTTACTGCTCACAAAATGTAGATTAAGAGAGCAAAATTAACATTAATAGGCTGCAGCATGTGTTCTGTAAAGTGCCCATGTGAGCTGGATGTCTAGAAACGCCTGTAAGATTTTAAATATGCTCTTCACTTGCTTAGGCACTTCCTCCCATTACTTCGGTATGTGAAAGGATGTTTGGGTTATATCTTAAATGTGCAGAAACCTAGAGCAAAATTCTTGCCCCACGCAGTAATGCTGCACTGGATATTAAAGAAAAGACCTGAATAAGGCACTGCTCTTTACTCACTCTCCACTACTGGGATGCAACTTTTACTATATATATATCATTGCTTTTTGAATATTGTAGTAGGATTCATCATGCATTTGGAAAAGGGATTTGGATTTTTGTGCATCTTACCAACTCATCTGTTTGTTATTGCTGGAGCTGGAGCGAGGTGGCCTTGCAAGTACTGTGCAGGTGGATCTGTGAACCCTCTTGCACTCCTTGGGGTGGTCCTTCAGTGAAGGATGGCTGAGATGGTGATAATATTAATTGAGGTCTGTGTGAAAGGAATTTTATAACTCTAAATACTATATAGTCGCAAGTGCATTTTTTAGACACATTTCCCTGTGGGCACTCAATGTGTAGTCTGACAGAGAGATTATGAAAACCAGGAATACCAGGAAAATCGGTCTCACACTATAGCAACCATTATAATTACAAGAACTGCATTCATTTCCTGAGTTCCAAACTAGAAATGCACTTTGGTGTAATTCAAATTGAATATGAATGACAAATACCATACTATAGAGTCAAGTGAAATGCTATAATGTTATAGAAAAATTTGTGTCTCAGGTTATGAAAGAGAGAAAAAAAAGAAAACTGATAAGACTCAATACTCGGTTGCCTTTAGCCAGCTTGGCCAAATCGTATTTATGTATGCCCTGTTATGTTATGACCTTTCTCTTTTGATTTGCATTCTGGTCAGTGGCTTCTGTGACAGTGCCGGGGTTGCTTATGCATCCAGCCAGAAGAGCAGCATTGATTTGATTGCTCAGTTTTACCTGTTTTTTCATGCATGACTCAATATTGCATTTCAAGGACAGAAGTAAATGATGAATAGCCTTGAAGAAGCCACTGGGAAGCACATTTTATCCACCCAGACTAAAGCAGGGAGAGTTCTTTTGGAAGATCCTTTATTTGAAGGACAGAAACTGTATTGGTGGATGCTTTATTTATTTTAAGAAATTACCAGTCCATGAATGATTAATACATGAATGTGTAAAAAAGCTGTTCTTGTATTTTCCTTCATGTCAATACTTATAAGCAAAAAATTATGGTATGAAGGGACTAAATCCAAAAATAAATAAATAAGACCTTTTAGATAGTCATGTAAGAAACAAATACATAAACTCTGTATCTTATAAACTGTTGAAGTGGCTCTGCTGAAGTCGAGATTCACTGCTGCACAGACGTTCGGCTGCACGGGAACTAGCTGAGCAGTTACTGCTGTTGTGGTGCAAGGAAAAGCTGCTGGATGTTTAGAGTGAGCTGTGGCTTTTGAGAATAAATGAGGTGTCCGGCATTAGACTTGCTTTGCACATTGAAAGCGCTGTTTTGTGCTTTGCTCATTTGGGGAGTGTGACATTGTGGATATTCTTGCTCAAGAAATGAGAGATTCTAGCTTCGTATCTTAAGGAAAGTGAGCTTTATGTCACCAAGCTGCTCTCAGGGTGCCATTGTACTGCTGCACAGGGAACTGCTTGTTTTTCTTGCTGAGAGGTCGGCTCCAGCAGTACTTTTGAGGAATAGGCCTCAGACTGGTTTACGTAGCTGTGTGAGGCAGAATAGCAGAGCGAGGAGGATGTTAGAAGACATCCCAGTCAATCCCAGTCAAGCGGTGCAGGCTATAACAAGACACTTCACATGTTTGTTGCCAAAGACCTTTATTTGCCTTTGATTTTCTTTGAAAGTGGGTTCTGTTCTTCCTTAAGAAGTTGGCCTTATTCCTTACAGCTTTGCCCATCAGGCGCTAGCTGCATGTCTTGGATGCAGTGACCCACCAACTTTGTAGTGCAACCTCAATGACGCTCAACTGTCCAGAGCTTGAGAGGGCTCCTCCTGGGTGAGACCTGATTTTGCCCTGTCAAGAAAAAGAACTAAGTCACTGTTCATTATGTACTTGCAAGCTTTTGGTGGTTAATTCTGCAGAGAAACAAGGCTGCCTTGTTTATTAGTTAGCTAAACCAGAAAAAATAAAGCAAGTATGTGCTGAGAAAAGGAAGAAGGGATGAAAGATGTATGCGGAGAGTCCGTAGAGATTCTTCAGTATTATATGGGATAATGTTTGCTTTGATTTAGTTTGGCTTTTATATGTACCAACAAGCTTGCAAACATTTGGGCAATAAATATGGACCTTGGTAAACTGAAAGCAGCGCTTTTATGGGACAGTCATAAACCATGATAAATCCTGATGCCTGTTCTGTCGTCTTTTGCTGTTAATTTCTAGTGGCTATTCACAGTTCTCCAGCATTACGAACGTTGTAGGGCAAAACTGTGTTTTAACGTACGTAGCGAAGAAATGTTTCTTATTTTATTTTCCTCAAATACTGTTTTTTTTTTCCAGCCCAACAGTTGCTCAAGGCCCCTCATGCAAGTGGTTGCAGTGGGTTTGCAAGAAAGCAGCTTTTGATGTTTGCATATTTTGGGGGAATTGTCAGATATTTTATCATAACATGACAATAAACAGAAGTGTAAGAAAGCATATTTGTCTGCTTTTCAAAGCTTTAAATACTTTCACTGCAGTTTACTGTACTTTATATAATATTCTCCCCCCTCTTTCTCTCTCTCTCCCACTGTCTGTCCTTCTTTCTCCTCCTGCCTTTAAATGCACGCACACACACACACGTGTGTGTGTATATATATAATATATATAAATATATAGCACAACATGGGAATACAAAGTAGTTGACTGCAGTATTATCAGTCATGGGGGTACAAGATTCTGTTGACAGTTACTTTTCAATTTGCACCTGAAATCTAAGTATCTTGCAAAGAAAGGGCAGTGCCGTGTGTTTGTGCCTCTTTGATTATGTGTTGCCGGATTGCAAACCTGAATAGGGCTTTTTAATCTTGCTAAAAAATTTACATCAAATTGTATTGTACTAGAATATGGCATTATTAATTCTCAGAGTGATTTTGCTGTAAAAGAATGGATTAGTATTTTAAGATTAAATAGATATAGTGAGAAAGTAGGCAGCAAAATTATGGCAACCAGTGAAGAGTGAGAGGGAGAAGGCAGTCTATTTTGTTGAAAAATATTGTCTTCTAAGACAGATAAAATGAGCTGAAATTAAACTATTTTCATGTTGGACCTCATTTGAGCTCCACTTTCCTCTTGATTCCTAAAGGGATTTGCTATAGCTGCTTCAGTATTTGTCTCTTTTGGGTTTTGTAGTTGTACTTTATGTGGTACCTCAGTTTAACTTATTACAGAATATGATATCACCGAAAATATTCTGCAAGAGACAGGTGGCAAGTTGTTATTTCACAGCCCACAGACATGGTAGATGCTAAAAATGGTAACTTGTTATTTCAGATTTATCGTTCCCAAAGGCAGTCCAATAACACTTTAAATTAAGCTTTTTTAATGCACATTAAATTTAGAATTTAATAATGCTAGTCTGAGATTTTAGGCATTTCCAAACTAGCAGCTGAAATCATATAAGGATTACCTAGAGTGTTTAGTAATTGATCTGAGATGCATTTTTATCTTTATAGTGCAGTACCTCTCAACCTAAGTGGAATTTAATGACACAGCTTTTGTTTAGTACTGTATTCTGAAGCAAGCAACGAGGGACTTTACATGTTAAAGTATCTTTAGACTATTTTTTTGCACATTATGTACTGCCTGCTGTTACAAACGAGGCAGTAAATTTTTTAACAAAAAAAAAATTAAAAGAGAAAAATTTCTGCATTGCCTTAAACTTGACATTTCTATTTTGGGGCTTTAACCATAAGCCATATATAGATACTGTATCTTCTCAGCTAGCAAATAAAGGAATTGGGAAGAAAAAAATCTGAAAAAAGAGTACAAACACAAAGAAATTTAGTAAACACAGTATGCCTATTGCATTATTCACTGAATCAATTGCACATTACTTAAAGCCTTACAGAAAGACTCAGGAAATACACCAAATGTACTAATCATTGTTAATCATCTGCTTCTTGTTGTCCCCGAAGGTGTTATATAATTAGTCACATTTTCTTTCTTCGTATTAACAAAATTCACATAATAGTGAACCAAGACTAAACATTTCACTAAGCTACCACAGTGCAATTTGTGAGCTAGGAGTGATGTACTTAGTTTTGTCTTTGATATTGATACTCTTCATGCCTTTGTTTGCTTCATCCAGATACCTCTGAATATTTGTACTCTTGTCAGTCTGTTTCATCATCCATCTCTGTTGTATAATCTGTAAAATAGACTTCATAGAGCAAGAATGGGTAAGTGGATCTTATAAGTGATGTTCTCAAATGAAGAATCTACATGCTGCCCTAGACCTTGGGCTGTCCTTGTGGTCTCATCTTTAATTCTTCTCTGGTGGTGTAGCTGTTGATTTCGGTAGACCTAAGCATGACTTACACTCTAGTAAGGGGGAAAAGAATCAGCATTAGAAACAATAATCCATGCGACTGAAACAATAGTACTGCTAAATCACACACACAAAATACTTCTGAGACTTGATTGCCATGATGTAATCCCTGATCTGGGTATAGGATGCCGATGGACATTGTATTTGGAAACTGATACCCAGCCTTGAAACGGTGAAAGACAATGAAATCCTTGGAAATCTATTAGTGAGTGAAGTATTTGAGAATGGAAGTTGCAAATTAATTAAAGGTTCTCGCATCTTATCTAAAACACATTTAGAGAACAGTTACAGTTTATCTTTCTCTTCTAATCTTTTTAAGTTTCTACTTCTAGCGTTACATTTAAGTTTTTTTGGCAGAAAGGATTTTTGCAGTTAACCTTCAACATTATTCATCATCACATATGCCTGAACTCAGTGTTTATCTTGTTTTAGCATCCGCTCAGCCATTTTAATGTGTGCTTTCTTTTCAGGACGACTGAATTGGTGGTCCACAGTGTGCACAAGTTGCAAACGTTTGCTTCCCTTGGCTACAACAGGTGATGGAAACTGCCTCTTGCATGCTGCCTCTTTAGGTAAGGGAGCATCTGCACAAGAAGTCTTTTACCCATAATATTTATTCTTCCTTATCCCTGTAAAAAGCTCCAGCACACAACATACAAAGACTTTCATTAAAAGCCCAGTTCTAGAGCAGCAGCATCTTTGACTTTTGCTTACAGAAGTGTTTGCTGTAGGTGTATCTGAGGAATGAAGCTGCATAGTGTTTTTTTACAGTATCTGGAACAGTATCATAAAGCTTTCATCATGGATGACAGTAATTCACATTTTCCATACTGAGCCCAATCTAACAGTCCTGATACAGGTGCAGCTTTGGTGCTTCTACAGGATTGTCTGTATTGTGATCAAAAAAATTACATTCTTTCTCTTTGGGTATTTATTAAACAGCGGTCCTACTATCTTCAAGAACACAATATGTCCTTACTATCTCTGTTGATGCTTTGGAGATGTTCATTACATGGGAGAGAGAGTTTGAATTTATTAAAAATAAATTCCAGTTCATTAATCATTAATATAAGACCTTGAAAGCTTCCTTCAAATGCTATCAAATAAATAAAAATCTCTGAAGCTGAAAATGTGTAACAGGTCTTTCCTGTTATAAGTATTTTGTGGAAATTCCTTTTTTTCTGTTACTATTGCTAAAATCTTGCACCAATAAAGCTCCCAGGGATGAATTGTTAAAAATATAGAGTTTTTTAATCATTGGAAGAGACTTGTTTTTTGGCAGAAATAACAAGAAAAACAGATTTTATTGTTTCTAAGAGCCCTTTTATCTATGCCCACTCTATCTTCAGCTTCAAGGAATTTTGTTATTTAGAGCAACTGCTAGAAGTATTTTGACTTTAAAAATTTGAAATAAACACATTAACTGACAGCAGCTGACAGTATCATAATTGAAACATGGCTGCCTATAGGCACATGTCCTGGTGAGAGCTTTACTCTCCTTTATCATAGGGTACAGTTTTCAAGTACGTGAAGACATTTTATTATCTTAAAGGATCTTGAAAGCCTGTGGCTGCTTGTATTTTTAGACTTCCAGTCATCATGAACGCTCATCTCTTTACAAGGATATAGAAGGGAAAGAAAATCATTAGGCTGTATAAGAGCAGATTCTTATGGGCGTCTGTGTCATCATTTGAGATACAGTTGTCATTAGCATTCTCGTGGCCATGTTGGTAGTTGAGCTAAATTGACTTGGTGTTAAGCTAAAATCAAAACCATTGTATTGAATATTCCACCACTAACAGCAAAGTTGAAGCTGCAGGGAAACAAAATACTGAGCAACACAAGTCCTAGGTCCTTAATCAATCTTTAAAATTTACAATCAATCCAAAATTTGTTAGAATTCCTTTTTCACTAGCTTATCTATATTGACAGTTTCATTAGCAAGCCTTAAAAATGGATGAAGTTTTTGCTACTAAGAGGAGTCTTAAATAATGAATAAGCCATGCTCTTTTTGATTTAAAACAACATTGGTTGTATTGATACTGTTTCTATTTCACTGTAGCTTCCTAAAAACTGAGTATCGTCTTGTGTTGCTGTAGGGATGTGGGGATTTCATGATCGGGACCTCGTCTTGCGTAAAGCACTCTACACTATGATGAGAACTGGAGCTGAAAGGGAAGCCCTGAAAAGAAGATGGAGATGGCAACAGACTCAGCAGAATAAGGAGGTCTGTGTAGCCTAAAGACAGTCTTGTTAACATCACACAGGGTCAAGAGTATTCTTCTCAAGTTTAGTGTGAATGTTTTAATTGCTGCCTAATTTTCTGTATTTCAGTGCTTCATTTGAAAAGAGATACTGCATTTAGAATTCGAGTATTCAAATGCAAATGTATTTTTGTCATTGTGGGCAGAAATATACAGTTTCATATCTACAAAGTTCTAAGATGGCTTGGAACCAGTAGAATATTTCACTCTCCAAAACTAAATGTAGATTAGATGATCTAGATAATTACTGTATAAATAAGATGAACATAGAACCCCTAATAGTCCAATATATTAAACTGTATCATGTTTGAAACACAAAATAGGTTACTTAGTTGTTAATACTACTGCAGAACTCAGTTATATTTTGTATCAGTATAATTTTAAAGGTACTTCCTTATCTCCCTTAGTCGGGATTAGTATATACAGAGGAAGAATGGGAACGGGAATGGAATGAACTGCTTAAGCTGGCGTCGAGTGAGCCTCGCACCCACTTCAGCAAAACCGGAGGCACTGGAGGCGGGTAAGTTTGGAGTATAATGCAAGCTTCTGGGTTTTGCTCTCAGTAGGAAAACTAAACAGTAAAATGTCTTCAAATTAATGAAGATATTTGTCATGCTGACAAACTGCATTTTCAACCACTTGTTTTTGGTGGTTTGGTGTTTTTTGTTTGTTGGTTTGTTTTCTGCATGGTAGAATATAAATGTCTAACCATTCCGTAATAATATTTAGCATTTTTCCTGAGTCTACTTATACAGTTGCTGCGCTTAGCATTTTGGCTGAGTCTACTTATACGGTTACTATGTTAACTTGAGATGAACTTGGATCCAGAAAAGTCTGATTTTTAGGTAAATCTAGGTAAATCCTAGTTTTCTGCTTTCTAAGACAGCATGGAGTTGGTAGTGTTTAGCTCCAAGGGAATTAAGCTTCTGCTTCTCATTGTCCAGAACAGAGCTTCCCACTGGATGCTGTTTCCCTGGAAAAAATTGCTTGGGATAAGTAAAGTGACAAAATGGAGCATAGATCACAATGAGAGTAAAAAAAATCTTCTGTTTTCTTTGAAAATATATTACATTGGTGTCTCCTTTAAAACCTTTGACCATGCAAAGGATGAGGCAAAACAAATGTTTTGCAAATTGTCAGTCACAATATACATCTCATTTTCATGTATTTCAAAACTTAAACATTTCTTTTTTCATTTCTAATTTTCCCTCCCTGTTTCAAGATACTTTGCAGTAAATATGCTTTAGTCTTTTAATGCAATTCAATTAAATTCTATTATATTTGATCATCTGCCACCAGTCTTTCGTGACCTCACTGTGTCTGTTTGATTCTGCACGTTTCACACAGTTTATAGGTTCTGTGTGCTCCAGCTAAAGGTGTCCTGACATGGAGAGTTTGCATTTGCCAGCCCAACACTTATCTTTAGTTGTCAGATACTTTAAAATAGAGTATCACACTGTTAAATAAAGGATGAATTTCTTTTTTTTTTTTTTAATGTTTTCATCATGGTTTGCTTGGGAATGAAGTCAGGTTAAAAAGACAACTGTTATTTTTTCCAGTTAAACTATTCATTTTTAAATGGATAATGAAAGCAAAGAGGAACTGCCAAGAAAGTTAAGCAACTAAAAACATGGATATGTAAACCTTACTGCAGTCATTCCGAAGAATAGCGATAGAATGAATTTTTTTCTCACTGTAAACGTATCTAAAATTCAAAGTAATAGAGCACTTGAGAAGGAAAAGGGAAAAATATTTTTCAGATGTTTTTATGGCATTTGCTATTTAGGTACAGTATTAAGAAAGTTTGCAAATTAGCCTTTGCATTATAGATGAGGCTTTCTCCTTTGGTGTCAGAACGAACAAAAACATCAAAGTTGCATCTGCTTCAAAAGAACTTGGTGACAACACTGATGTGGAATTATGTGGCCTCTTTCACCTCCAAGCTCCTTGTGTTTATTTTTGAGAGCGAAGTGCTTGTGAAGGAGATTGGCAATTGTCGCTGAATCTCTAGAGTTTTTAGTTTTTGGGAACCTTCTCTCCTTGAGAGCTGGAAGTCAGAGACAAAGATGAAGGGAAATCAGAGACAACGATGAAGGGAACAGAAAAATCTTGTTAACAAGTTCTGGTTTCCAACATGTGGAATCTTTCAAGCAGTTTGAACAGGCTAACTCTGAAGCAAAGGCTTATTTTGAAACTGATTTGCACATCTTTCCGTAATGTAAAAACATTTTAGGATTATCTTGTTTCATTTATCTCTGTTTACAAAGGCAAGGCTAAATTGAAGCAAATGCTTTGAAAAAGGAAAGTATCTTGCACCCTTTTTGTTAAAAACTTGACTACTGCAGTCCCACCAGTGAGACAAAATTGCAAACCCTTCCTTCATTTTGCAGACTGTATTCAGTCAAAGATTTCAATGCCTGTTCTAGTGATAGTTGATTATCACTGTTTTTACTCCACTTCTTGGAAAGCAACTAGGGCTTAAAGCTAAATGTCATGCAGAGTCCTGGCAGCAGCTAAGACAGTTATTGCATGTGGCTGCCTTTCTTACTTGTATTGACTAGGAGCTTCTAGGTAGCTGTCTCATATTCTTCATGCAGTTGACAGTGCCTTATTAAGCCAAGTATTTTGAGAAGGGTAAGAAGGGTGGGAACACTATAGCAATCTTTGTGTGGTCATTAGAGTTATATTTAAGGCAGCAAAAACTGAGCAATTAAACAGGAAGTAGCTTTCAAATGTGTCTAACTTGGGAGTTTTCAGACCGAGTTACGTATTCGGAATATTTCAATATAAAATCCGAACTGAAATATGCTTACTGGTATTCCTGTCAATCTGGGAACTGCAGGAAAAAGTATTCTCACACATTGTCACATAAGAGAAGAATGTGGTTCACTTAATCATTTAAGACATTGCTTAAAAACTGATTTTTGTTTTTTTTTGGTTTTTTTTGGTGCTTGTTGTCTGTTACGGGAGTGCTGTTCCCATTTAACTATTTCAGTGTCATTATAAGGCCACTGGTAGAAAAAGGTTCAGTAAAACAAATAGTACATATTTTCTACGTTAGCTGAAGTGTCAGATAGATAATATTAATATCTTTCTGGTTTATTTTTCAATTATAAGTTGTGCTGAAGCCTGATGTAACTTGGAAATATTATTTAAATAAGCTGATTTAGGTCTTAACATTTTTCTTCAGTTTTATCCCTTGAAAATTGCTTCTTATATATTGTTTCTTAGTGATCAAAAAGTATTGATATTTTTAAAGAATAAATAAAAGTAGGAACTTGAAACATTTGTATTCAAATTTGCTGTCGTCAGTGCAGTGTACCATTTTTTTTTCTCAGGAGGAGGAAATCGTGCCTCTATTGTGTGGTTACTTATTTAAGGGAAATGTCGCATATACTGTTATATTTTTGAATTTTATTATTCAAAATTTAACTTTACATGAGCAGAGGGGTTCATTTATGTTTCTTTCTTCAAAGTTATATTGACAAAATGAACTTGGCCACAGTCATCATGGCCATTTGCTTGGGCTTAAAGAAAGGATCATGAAAAAAAGGGAATAAGTGGGTAAAACGATTTGGTAGGTTGGTATGGATATTTGTTAATGATTGTATTTTTCATTCTCATTAATCTTTGCAAAAATTCATATTGAATACTTAGAAATGATAGTGAAATACTGCAACATAGTCTACATAAATGATGGGCAACAGTGAAACAAAATTGAACACTATGAACAAGAAATGGAAAGCAGATGTGATAGAGAAGAGAGATATTTGAAGTGTGCAAATGTGACCATTAATACCAAACCAAGCAACTTGGTGACGTGATATTGAAGAAGAGGAGAAGCTCAGAGGAATCTTGGATTTCATGTGCTATCAGGCTTGGCATCATTTAACCAAAGGGATAAAGGTCCTTCTGAAACAGCTCTATCTAGAAACTTCTTTAATTAGAATGATAGATTAGAAGATTTAAGAGGAAAAAAAAAAAAACTTTTAGAAAGAGTAAAGTCTGAAAATATTTTATCAGAAAATAAAATCTTCGTGTCATATTGTCTTGCCTAGAACATGGTTCTTCTAACTTCTTTTTGGCTAAAAAATAGCTTTTAGGGTGACATGATTGCAAATGTTTTTTCCAGACTGCAAATGAGAATTTTTGTCTGGATATCAGGAAAATTTTCCTGGCAAGTTTAGGGAAGGGTAAAAGGGAGCAGGGAAGGACAGGTGTCTCGCTGTTTGAGCAGAGAATTTGTATCTGTTGTTAACGACTTGCATTCTGCTGTGCTCCCTGAGTTACATGGAACACTGGAGTACAAAGTTGTAGGGCTGGGCTGGATGCCCTTGGGCTGTGGGACCATCACTGCATTTGGCCCATGGGTTCTGAAGCAGTGCCCATACAGTTCTTTTTGGTGGTTGTTTTTCACAAATATCATATAGTAAGTTAATGCTTTAATTACATGCAGCCATTTCTAGTTTGAGTCAGGTGTCTTGATTGCTGTATAGTGGTGGTTGGGTTTGATTTTTCCTCTGTAAAGAAATGACTGAGTGGGAGTCGAGTAGGAGCTGGTGGCGAGTGAGGGATGAGCTCCGTTGCTCTGGATGTGCCTTGCATAGCGGGTGCGCTTCCGCAGAGCTGTGCGTGGAACAGCCCCTTTTTTTTTCTCTGTTAGTGTCATTTTTGTGTGTTTTATTTTTATGAATTGTCCTCTCTTCATTCTGTTATAGAATTTTTTAATGTTTATTTGAAATGTGTTTGAATACAGAAGAAACATGACTGAAATTGTTGCTCGAGTTCAGTTCAATTCTCCTTGGGCTTTAAGGTGAAGTCCCTTACTAACAGAAGGTTTTGTGATAAAGTGCTGGATTTGGCAGAGATTTATTAGCTCTCTAGTGTGGAAATGACATTGTTACATGAACTCAAATTGTGTCTGTTGGTCTCTCTTGTGGCATGCTAGCCAGTTAAAGTCTTCATTTTCTAGCCTGTGGTTTCCCAATCTCTTGTAACAAGTTAAAATAGCACTTGTTTGCCTGGGAATAAAATAATCAAAATGCGTAAGCACAAAGTTGGGTAGAAGAATCTAACCACAGCAGATTATAATCTCCTTTTTAATAGAAAGCAGCCCTTGTTTGAGATGTGCTATTTAACAATGCTTCCTTTGAATCTTTTTTAGGAAAATATGTGATTTGTAACCCTTGCTTGAAAGAAGGAATGAATGTGTAAATGTCCATGTCTGGTTTAACTGAATTAATCATGCACAAATAAGGGGATTTCTGACCTAGTGATCTGTTGACTTTTGTCTCATTCTTTTGGAATTGTGTCATTGGTATCTGTAAAAGAAAAAAAAAAATCCTTACAATACTTTGCAGAATATTTATCACAGCATGTGTTTCGCATATTTGTTGGTGAAAGTTTTCAAATACCAGTGGCTTTTGGATCGTTTGTTTTGGTTAGCATGTGTCTAGGAGCAAATTAAGGATTAAAAAGTAAACTGGTGTGATTCCAAGTCCTTTCCGTTGATTAAGGCACCTGCTCTGAGGGATTCAGGGAACTTCCTGTAAAATTCTAAGCAACTACATTTGGTATTTTGCCTTTCTCGAAGAGGGAAGATGTTCTATAGATGCTTTATTTTCTTAGGTACGGTGTATATGAACTGAAAAATGTGTAAACTGTGGTAAAAAGCCTATGTTGAGTCCCTACACAGGGACATACCCTACACAGATCAGCTTATTTTTTTTTTTTTTTTCTGAACTTTTAGCCATGTCCCACATTGGTAAACAGGGAAGTTCACTGTTCCAAAGCGTTTGGTTTTCTTTCAGATCAGTTGTGTACATGAGTGGTTGCCTGATTACACTTCCATTTCTGGGTCCATCAATCTATTTTTATAGTACTGTTAGTATTTAAGTCTATATTTGCATGACTCCTCTGATAAAAGAGAGAATCAGGATATTTGAATCAGGATAACGACAGACACTTATCTCAGGAGAGGAGGATGTTGCGTGCAGCCGAGACGAATACCCGAAGAGGCCCTCGAGCGATTGCTGTGGAGGGGTAGCCCTGCCGCCGGCACACGGCCTTGGGAAGGCAGGTCCTCCAAGACGGGCCAGCAGCGGGGACCCCCCAGCCTCCCCGCTGGCCCCTGCGCTCTCCCTGCCTCGTCCCACCTCACGGAGGCTGTTCCGGGCAGCCGCGCTTTCTGGTGCCTCTCACCTTCGCTTGGGTCTCCTTGCCCCAGCCCTCCCGTTTTTTATTGGATTTTTTTCTATGTTCTCCTAGGACAGAGGTAACACAGGCAAAGCTTTAAAATGTTCTTGTGACTCAAAAAATAGAAAAGGAAGCAACAGGAAAATAGACGGCAAGAAAATAAGCAAGAAAATAAAAAGAAGCAGAGAATTAAAGAGAATTATTCTTGCAGCCAAGATGAATGAATGATCTCTTTCATAAATGATTGATCCTTGGGTTTGCTTTTCACCTACGCTGGGCAGTTCCATTTCCTGGCATGGCGTGGGTCTGATCCAAAGCGCATGGATGCTGATGATTGGAAGTTTTTTTTTTTTTTTTTTTTTTTTTTTCTCATTGAATTTTAAATCCGTTTTCAGCACTGCTTTCTTGATGGCAAAGCACCCTGTGGCATTCAGTGATCAGCAGTGTATCACTAGAAGTCATCAGCACATATTCTTTAAGATAAAATCTCTGTGTACTTGTGTACTTGCTTTCAGAAATTTTGAGCCACAAAGCACATGTAACTTTGCAGGCATTGTGAACTTTCCATTAAAATAAAAAATCTAAAGCAAACGAAACAATTATGTGTCTATTCAGGTATGAAACCTTTTTTTTTTTTTTTTAGGGTTTTTAGTTTTTTAGGTTTTTTTTGTTTTTTTAGTTTATATGCATTGGGAAAATAAATCATCAACTTTTTCAGAAAAGTAAGATAGCACAGGTATCTCTTTTTAAAGACTTTGAGGGTGTTAGTCCATGCATTATATTTTAAGGAGTTAGCTGTCTTTATGAACACAGTGGTTTAGTACTATTAATTTGTGTTGTTAAATTTGTATTTCTGACACATGATGCTGTTGAGAATAGGTGTATGTGCCTATCAGACAGGTATGGGTAGCCCTGGAACATTATAGCTATATAGTGCTGACCTTGGGAAAGTGCAAATCTCGCTGTTTGTGCCATACACATTTTCACCTTTCCTAGACACCTTATCTCTATGTTCGCCTTGGTAATGGTAGATATGTAATATAACACAAGTCTTTACAGGTATTCTTGCAACATTCAGATACAATCCCCTATTTGAACAGACATCCTGTCTTTCTGTTTTTGCCTGTGCTGTCATTGCTTGTGCCTTCCAGACATCAGGTTATGAACAGAAGAGAAACTGTTTGAAGTTCATCCCAGATAGGACTGGTGTATCTCAGTCTCATTTTATTATGTGTACTTGACTTTATCAAATTCTTGTAATAAGTAATGTATTCATTTTGGCCACCTCTGTAGTATAGAATTTAGGACTAATTGTTGATGATATTACAGAAAATATATTGTCAGCTGTGAAATATTATCAGTGAACCAGAGTGACTTGGAGTCTGCAGGTGAAAGCATTCTCTCTCTTGCTATTACTCTCTTTAGAAAGATTTAAAAAAAAAAAAAAAATACCCTTTAGCTTTTTGTTGTTTTGTTTTTGTTATCTGTTTCAGTACTTGCAATGTGTGTTTCACAGAAGAGGGAATATGAGAGATGAGGAAGGCTAAATAGCTGCTGGTGTGTCCCTAAAGCCCCAATGCTTTGTCTTCCAGAGTTGATAATGCAGAAGATCCGGTGTACGAGAGCTTGGAAGAGTTCCATGTTTTTGTCTTAGCTCATATTTTGAGAAGACCCATTGTTGTAGTAGCAGATACAATGTTAAGGGACTCAGGGGGAGAAGGTAAGAGCCTTTTTTTTGAAATTTTATTTTTAATGAACCTATTTTTATTGAATCAATGGTAATCTATCATAACTAAAAATCACAGAAAAAAACATACTTGAGCATTTCTGAGGTTACTTCTGCCTTTTTCTGAGAGAAAAAAAGAATAATATTAGGCCTATCTCTGTTAAGTCAAAGTAAAAATACTGGGTAATTAGGTGACTCTCACCGAAGGATGCTGACAACTGCAGCATCCAATGAATTACAGCACACAACATGTTTCTTACAAATTTCATGCAATTCTTTAAACAAATGCCAGTACAAGTCTAAATTATTTTAGTGGATGAAGCACTTCAGTTCTCATTAGTTTGGAGTTGTAACTAAAATAATATCAAATACTATGAATATTCGGGCATTAATATTTTGAAAAATATTAAAATTCAGGGAATACTGTTTTCTTCAAATCGCTGATCTCTGTTAAAGTTCTGATCTCTCTCTGTCCATTTCATTCATATGTTGTTGTTTTGTGGTCAGTAAACACATTTTACCTTTAAATTTTGTTGGAACAATGGATTTCAGAGGGATTTGGAGAGAGTTTGGATTTTCCGTTAGATGACTCAGTCAACAGTAAACAAAATTTTGAGCATCTACTTATTAGTAACAGGACGCTAACAGGAATGGACCTTTTTCAATTCACATAAAGTTTTGATTTTTACCCCTGCAAAATAATGAAATTAGAAAAGTTGCCACTAAATAAAATAATAAACAGAGCCAATCATATACTGTAATACTTTTTTTAGAAAACATTTGATTTCTTTCACATATAAACCATTTCCTAAAAGCTTTTTGTATTCTTTCACTTTATAAATTCAATGCAAGGAAGAGTAGAATTCATTTAAAGCAATATTAAGTATAAATAATTTATTGAATTCTCATTGTTGTCCTTTATATTTTTCATTTGTTCACAATGATATAGTTTTAAAAACAGTGTAGTATTATTGATAGTATGGAAGAGTCCAATAATAATAAAATAGTAAATACCACAAGTATACCTCTGGACTAAAGAAAAAAAAAAAAAAAAAAGCATTTTCTCAAGCTTCTCCTATCCCAGTTTTGTGCTATTCCCATTTTTGTTTTTCCTATAGCCCATCTGATTTTGTGACAATAATTCCAGTGTTTTTCCTCATGAGTTATGTTGCCAAAAGAACTGATGGAACTGGTAGCGTATTTATTGCTGATTGCTGGAAAAATATTCTTATGACTAAATGTACTGCAGGCAGGTACAGGCCCACACACAGGTGAGAGTCACAATGACCTTTTAAAAGACACTGATGTCTTTATTAGTAAGCAGTTAGAACGAGGGAGAATATATGTGCAAGGGCAAAATGTTTTCCTCCATAGTTCATAGTGCACTTGCGGAGCTCTTATAATGAAATTTTGTCTGATCATACAACTGTTTTTAAATTTGCTTTTTCTATGTTGTCTACTGTGTCTGGGAGCACAATTGCTGTATGTTACAGATCCGACGTGAATGTCCGTCCTTTCACATAGTTAAAGAATCCCATTTTTCTTTGCAGCATTTGCACCTATACCATTTGGAGGAATTTATTTGCCTCTTGAAGTTCTACCAAACAGATGTCATTGCTCGCCTCTTGTCCTCGCCTACGATCAGGCACATTTCTCTGCTCTTGTTTCAATGGAACAAAAAGATCAACAGAGAGAACAAGGTACGCTATGAGCAGAGCAGCGAAATGCTACGCCGTGTATACGTGTGTATTTTCATCAGCCTGGAAGTGTATTTGTATCAGAAGGGAAACAGGATCTATTGGCTTTTATTGCTACATTCTTAGGAGTGTAAACCTTGCTGGTCTGTGATCGCAGCCCTCGGGATAAGAATGCTTCAGCTCTGGGCCTTGTGCTACCACACGCTCTTTTGCACTTAAAGCTTTTGGGGCCATTCCACGTATGTAAATAGGGACAGTCTTTGATACCTGCTTTAATTTTGGGTTCCTGAAGGTGCTTGTTAATTAGAGTTAGTAAAGTGTTTGGAAGATTACTTGGTGAGTCAAAAAAAAAAAAAAAAAACACTCTTATATTGTGTGTTAAATGCTAATGAGAAATTAGCAAATTCTCCTTTCCTAAATGAGAAAAAAATCACTTGAAATGTTCTGTCTCATCATCTTGATGTTTTAGAGTATATTACTACTTGAGTGCTCCCCTTCTAGACTAAACCTACAATTCTCTGTTATCCAAATTATTGCCAATCCTCTAGATAATAAGGAAGCAGATCTAGAGTGAGATTTTGGACATATAAATGACTTAGGAGAAGTTACAGAATAATGCTGCTAGTGAAGAGCTGGATGTAAGAGTAAAATAAGAAGAAATACCACTGTTCAAAATAAACATATAAGTAAGATTTTAAAATGGGGAGAAAAGAACTGTAGCAGTTTGAAACATGGTCATGCAGGAATTATTTCAGTTATTCCATGTTTATGTTTTTTTTTGTTATTAGTGTGCAAGTTAACCCTTTTTTTGGTGGGGGGAGGATGGCACGTTCTTCTTAGCCTAGCCAAGAGCTGCCCGGGATGCTTGAAGTTTGGCTTGGGCATGGAGTCATGTAGCAGATCACTCTGAGCACTATTATAAATGACTTTAAAGAGAGAAAACATACTGATAACCTTGTAAGGTGATCAGTAACATGCTGTTGTCTGAAGAGGTTTTAAAACACATATTGACAGGTCTTTTGGTTACTCGCTTTGCCTGGCACATAGCTGTCTTTAGTGAGGCTCGAAGCTTTGCTAAACGCTCTTGTTTTGCAGTCTGCAGCGTTGGATTAGAAACCTGTCAACGCGTTTGTCTTCCTACAGGCTGTTAATGCGGGTGTTTTTTATCTTTGCTCACATACTAAGGAAAATAGAGTAGCTCTTAACCCTCCCTGAGGCCGATCCAGGAGGCTGGAGGTTCCCACAGTGCCGTGCTTGTCGCCCAGTCGGCAGGGACCTGCGAGAGGACGGTGGTTTCGAGCAGCAGTGTCAGCAGCTGCGTCAGCGCTTTGTTTGCCTGGTGTCTGCAGAGGCAGCCGAGCTGTTGCACTTAAAAGATGAAAAAGGATGTTTGTGACAGGAACACTAGGAAAAACTGCGACTTCACAGCGTGGAAGGCAAAAAATACCAAACTGAGGAAGGGAGCAAAGGTCCCCACTGGGAGTTTTAAAACTGGCATGGGCAAAATAGTTGCTGTCAGTTTTGTTGTATGCCTGATGCTATGCACTTGAAGATTGTGTTTCAAACTGTGTGGTTTCAGCTAGAGAGCATCCAAAATCAAGTTTAACTTCAGTAATGCAGCAACGTTGCAAAGTCTTTGATTCAGCTGGAGTGCCAGAAGATTTTACAATCATTGGCTTTGCTTTAGAAAGGACTGTGATGGGTTTTGCTTGCAGTACTGGACATCAAAAAAATTTGCCTGTTAGGATTGTGGGGAAAACTTACTAAAAAACACTGTTATTAAATGGAATTCACCAAGAGAGGAGGAATCTCTTGCAGCAGAGATTAAACTTTAAATCTCAGTGAGTTTAGCAGCTACCTGTTTCATGAAGACAATGACAGTGCTACATACCAACCCCAAACTATCTGTAACAGTGAGCATAGGGTTTACATTCAACTCAGCCTAAAAAAAATGATGATTAACAGACATCTCTGTGCAAAGATGGAGACAGTGCTGTCATAGTGTGCGAAGGCAACAGAGTAACACTATGTAGGAAATCTCCTCTAAACTTTTTCTACTTAGAATTTAAGATTTCAATAAAATAGGTATTAGTACACATTTTAAGAGATGTGTTTTCAATATAAATAGAAGCAGATGGCTTTTAAGGGTTGCTTTAAAATTGTTTATGAAAAGTCGTCGTTTATTGAATTAAATGATAGTCTCAAGTCATTCTTAACTAAAGACACTTTCTTCCTTTAAACAGATTATTTGTTGCATTGTGAGGCCTTTTTGTAAATCCAGTCAGAATTACTGCCTGCTTAATTAAGTTAATTGGCAGAATATGGATGTTAGTAAGTTTTCCTTTGGAATTAGGATCTGTTAATTGTGTTCTCGGTTATTCCCTCACAGCCCCTTGTTCATAAAACTTCCTTGGATTCAGCAAGGTTACACCGAAGGCTGCACCACGGTGTGATGTGTGTGTTCTGTTGCCGTCCCTGCTGTCTTCTTTTCTTGGCTTCTCAAACTTCAGCACCTGGTTTTACAGCGTAGTTTGAATTGAAGAGTTGGACAAGCCTGTGCTGACTGCTCCTATGAGCTTCTTCAGGGAGCTAAATTCTCTTAGAGTATTCATTTCTATGCTTGCCTCTTCAAGCAGTATGTGGAGCGAGAGTTGATTAATCCCCATCTGTTCTATACTTCATGTGCAGTTAACACGGAGAAAATATTTCAGGAGTTACATATCATAAGCAGTAGGGGGCAATATTTCCATGAAATTTGTTGAGTTTTGACTTTATTTCCAATCTGTAGAGCAGAAAAAGAAAAGCAGTGGTTTTTTTTTTGTTTTCTTTGACAACTGAAAAACAAACTGTCTGAACCAAATACTGACTTCACCATGTTAAAAATGCAGATTTTATTTCATGTATTCTGCTCGACAGACGCAATATTAAGTGTAAATGCCTTACCTTCATGCTGACAGCATGTTTTCTGCTGTACCCTTTTGATGACAACATATATTTACTGAACTGCAGGAACTTCTTTAAACAATACTTAGCCAATAACACAATAAACCTTCAATAATTCACTGACGTGATGTTGGGTTTCTTTGCCCCTTGGTTTTGTTGGAATGAGTGTCTAGGCTAGGTCATGAAGGTTTCTAAATAGAAAATTTAATTCCTTGATTGGTTGTCAGAGGGACAGCAGCGACCTGCACAATTCTGAGAGTCCCACCCAGTCACTCAGCAGCTTTAAGTTTCTAATGAAATAAGAGCAAATTGCTGGCTTTAATTAAAGCTCACAGTGCTGCTCCCTTAGGCTGTTGATGGTGATGAATGATAGCTTTTTTTGGCTGTGTCACAGTGTAGTCTGTGCGTGCTGACTATGGAGCAGAGTCATTAAGCCCTGCGTCAGAAGGGAGAGCCCCACCGAGCAGCGAGAGGAGGGCAGAGCCAGAAGCTCCTGAGAACAGGGATGGGGAGCCTCTGCAAACCATTCGTGGGGCTCTGCTTGAAGGGCAGGACACTTGTGCAGCACACTTGGCTTCCACCCTTTCTCTTTAGCCAGATACTTCCCTATTGTTTTTCACAGCTAAATCTTTCTGTTGTTTTTTCTCCACGTCAGCGGTGATCCCCTTGACGGACTCGGAACACAAGCTGCTGCCTTTGCACTTTGCGGTGGATCCCGGGAAGGACTGGGAATGGGGGAAGGACGACAATGACAACACCAGGCTGGCCAAGTAAGACCCTTCTGTGATCTCCGTGTGGCCGGTAGAGTGTCGTGAGCCGAGCGTGCCCCCAGTCCTGGGCCACCTGCTCGCAGTGGAGCTTTGTTCCTGCTCCCTTGTCGCAGAGATGAAGAGCAGGGGGGTCTGCAGTCCGTGGCGGCCCCTCAGGCCGCTGTAACCCCTCCACACAGCCGCGCAGTGCTTCTCCTTTCAGGGTGTTTCTAACTGGTTTGTTCCCTTTTATTTTTTTTCATCCTCAGTTTGATTCTGTCTCTTGAGGCAAAGCTTAACCTCCTGCACAGCTATATGAATGTAACGTGGATACGCATCCCATCTGAAACACGGGTAAGGTGAACGTCCCTCACTGTGGGCCAGGCCTGTGGCACGAGCCGAGCCAGGCGCCGTGCGGGGGCGGCTGCCGGCCAAGAGCCGCGCAGTGCTCGAGGCCGGTGCAGTCAGCCTTAGAAATTGTCTAGTTATTAGTTTTAACAACACAATTGCTTGTGTATTTTTGAGTACTTTCTTATTTTGTGAGAATACTGCTGGAGCCCGGGTAGCTCCCAGACCAGAGAGCAGCTGAGGAGGGCTCAGGGTGCCGCTGAAGCGGTGCCAGCGGCTCTGGAAGGGCTGTTAGTGAGCCGTGCCCAGCTGGCACCCCATCAGCTGGAAACTTCTCTGCAAATTGCACTGAAGAGATTGAGGGGCTAGTCTGGAGGCAAAAGGTTGCTAGGAGAGGCTGGAGGTGATTTAGGCAGCCTGCACAGATGGGATTTCAAAGGAGGAATGGAACACAAAGGGGAAAAGATTTTGAGGCAAGAGGAAGAAAAAAAATCTATATTTTTCCAGTTTCATTCTAAAGTGGTAGCTACTGCAGCAGAAGGAGAAGCAGAATGACCCTGCGGTTGTCAGCAGTGAGCCCGACAACCAGTGTGACCTGAGCTGCCTTCCCCGGCCCAGCTCTCCGGCAGCGGGCTGGCCCTCCTGCCCTCCGCTGCCGGCGGGACCCGCTCTGCGCGCAGCAGGTCGGCTCCAGCGCGGGGGCCGTTTCAGTTCCCCGGGGAGGCAGAAATGTGCACACATTTCTGCAGCACAAATATACATGTCTGCAGAGGTCTTGGAGTCATTAGGGTTAGTTAAATGCTTCATGTTTACCAAATCTGAATGATTTGGTAGCCACTGCAGCATGTGAGTGTACTTGAGCTTTTCATTATTGCAGCAGATTGGCCTCGTTTAGCAGAAGGTAATAAAGTTCTGGACTATGCTTTAAGCAGTGCTCAAAAAAAAAAAACGGCAAGAACAAGCATTTCTGATTGCTACTGTTCGTAAATGAAATGAATTTCCACATTTAGTTTAGTTCTGTTCTTCTACAGATTAGTTTGATTTTTAGCATCCAGAGTAGTGTTTCTAAACACGGACAAGCTGCATTAAGATGCCCTCAGTCACTTACCTGCTTTGGCTCAGCCCTCTCTGCTGCTTGTACTGGCACAGTACCGCTAACCAGCCAAGGAATTAAAGATGCCAATACTGCTGCCTCTTGGGCAAGGAGGGTTAAGGTAATGTTAACCACCAGATTTGATTTGGATTAAATAGTTTACTTGCTTCCTCTGCTAAATTCTGAACTGATCTGAATTTTCACAATTTTAAAAAGCAAATTTCAGGTAAAATACTGTTTTTACAAAGCAAAACTTCTATTGGATATTGTTGTTTTTACGCACAACTTTTTTTTTTTTTTTTTTTACACAAAGTATGTATAATTGATACCTGTTAAAGGTGTCTTCACAAAACTTTCAGGGTGTCTTATGGACTGATGAAATAGAAATTCTTCTGCACTTGAACCTGTATTTCTAGTATGATTATGGTTGAAATGAACTTGCAGTTATTTAAGCAAAAATGAAGATCACCTCTCTGTGAAAGGAATATCTTCTCTACTTCTTTTAGCTCAGGCTACCAATCTTCCTTGTCTCTTCAGGATCCTAATTCCATAATTTCCTAATAATTTCTTGCATTCAACCTTTTAGGGTAAATTTCACAGATTTGGTAAACAGGCAAAGTTTGAGAGAAATTGCAAAGTTTTGCTAAGCATCAGTGGAGACTTCAGATTAGAACTGCCTGTAAACTGATGCAGTCATGCAAAATTACCCCTGAGAAACAGCCTTGATGTGAAGACTTTTTGCAAGGCTTGCTGAACAGAGCCAAATTTTATAGTATCCTAGGATCCTTTTGCTTACATTTTCAGGAAAGATGCTTTATGACCTTACCTAGAATATAAATTGAAACTCAGAATATTGATGTCAGTTTTATCTGCCCTTTATATCTGACAGGATTCTTTCTGACAGGACTAAGTGTACATGATTGTGTCCCTTAATGCACTCTGTTATAGGTGTTCAATATTTCGGGCAAAATGTTTAGCTCTGATGTATGGCAGCTTTGATTTTTAGGCACTGGAGACCACCTTCCCGCAGAACATCATTTCCCTGCCTTCACAATAAGAGCCGTTTCCTTCCATGCTTCCCATCCACCCCTGTTTTGTGGCTGCCTCCCCCTGAAGGGCTGTGACTGGGGGGTCCTGCTGTGGCCGAGCTGCGGCCTCCCCGTCGGCAGCAGCACCAGCGTGGGGCTCTGCGCTTTCCAGGCACTGAGCTGCAGAGGGTGACATCTGCTCTGGGGTGGGCTTGGCGTTAGCCAGGAGCTACTGTAGAATGGAGATGGGTATTCACCCCAGCCAAATATGCCTTATTTTGTGAAGAAACCAGTCTAAAATGTCAATGTAAAAATTAAAAAGTACCATAAAGTTAATGTCAAAATCTACATTAGATTTGTTTACTTGCACCAAGTCCTTGTGCAAAACTGACTTTGCTGTATCTAACTATAACTAATTTTCTATAACAGGCCCCTTTGGCTCAACCAGAATCCCCTACAGCTTCAACAGGGGAAGATGTTCAGTCTCTGGCTGACTCAATGGACTCGGACCGAGAATCCATCTGTAGTAATTCCAATGGCAATAATGGCAAAAACAGTAAAGAAAAAGAAAAGGACAAACAGAGGAAAGATAAAGATAAAGACAAAAACAGGACGGATTCAGTTGCCAATAAGATTGGAAGCCTCAGTAAAACCCTGGGAATTAAGTTGAAAAAGAATATGGGTGGTCTTGGAGGCCTGGTGCACGGCAAGATGAGCAGAGCCAATTCAGGGAATGGGAAAAATGGTGATGCTGTAGAGAAAGTCAAAGAGAAGAAGTCTAAGTCTCGAAAAGGGAGCAAAGAGGAGACTGGACAGTCGGCAAGCAGCCCTCCCTCTGAAAAGACCACCCCGTCTCCTACTGACAAAGCTGGCAACTCGCCCATTGAAAAGATGAACACTAAATGCTTCTCTGACAAGCAGCCTGACCCGTGGAAGTACAGCACGGACGTGAAGCTCAGCCTCAATATCCTGAGAGCTGCCATGCAGGGTGAACGCAAGTTTATTTTTGCTGGCCTCCTTTTGACCAGCCATAGGCATCAGTTCCATGAGGAGATGATTGGCTATTACCTGACCAGCGCACAAGAGCGGTTCAATGCGGAGCAGGAGCAGAAGAGGAAGGATGCTGAGAAAAAGACTGCACTGAATGGGTCGTCTGGCAGGAAGATGGAAGCGGAAGCATATTCAAAAGAAAAGCTAGAAACATCTCCTCAGGATAGGGCATCACCCGTCTTGCCTCAAAGCCATACAACTCAACTGGTTTTAAAATTTAAAGATCGCACTAGTCCCACTCCAGGGTCATTTTCTTCACCTAGTAATGGTGCTAAGAAAAGCGGACCCGTTCCGGTATCTGCCCACTATAGCCATACCCCACCCGTTCAAAGGCAAAGCGTCATCCATTTGCATGATGTCAACTCCAAGCCATCGAGCTTCCAAGATGATACCTACAAGCCAGTGGTTGGCACCTTAAAAACCTGTGCCACCTATCCCCAACAGAACAGATCCCTGTCTTCGCAGAGCTATAGCCCAGCCCGGATATCTGGTATCCGTACGGTGAACACAGTGGAATCGCTGAGCTACGCTATGCCCACGGAACACAAGTCTCAGACATATACAAATGGGTTCAATACTGGTGATATCAGAGATAGCTTAGAATACGTTGATGAGGATGCTCCTCAAACCTGGTTGAACAATGATAAAAATCAAGGCAGAAGCACAGTTTGCCCAATATATTCCATCCAGCAGAACCGCTGTAAGAAGGAGAACTGTTCCTTTTATGGTCGTCCTGAGACTGAAAATTACTGTTCATATTGCTACAAAGAAGAGCTAAAGCGGCGGGAGAGAGAAAGTAAGGGACACCGGCATTGAGGATCCTTCTGTGACTACTTAGTTTCATCGTTTTCTTACTTACAAAGTAAACAGTGTTGAATTGCAGTAGAAGGAATTCTTAAAAAGAAGAACAAAAGCATTGATGAGTGAAGAGTGTTCAGCTTTTCACTTTCCTGGGGTGATGATAGGATTAATTTATCATAAAAATGTGTTGTTTCCCATTTTGTCAGTGTCTTTTTTACATATACTGGTAAGCTGAAGGGTTCTTTACTCCTTTGTCAGTGCTGTGTATATGTTTGGTCAAAAATTTACTAATGGTGCCTGAATTTACACTGACATCACTCAGGTAGTAGAATGGCAGGGGAAGGTAAATACTAGAGATGTGGCGTTGCAGTGGGGTAGTGTCTGCCTTGTAGATGTTTGAAATTCTATAGCTGTTATGAAAGTATTTTTTCTCAGTAAAAAATAATTTTTTTCATAGCCCCCTTCCTTTTTTTGAAGGGTACTGATTTTGCATACTGCACATTCTTAACATAGCAGCATACTGCATTATTATTAATGTTTGTACTCACTTTTGTCTGAAATGCAATGACTTCGGGAAAACGGGAGTGAAGGTCTGAATTCATGAGGTCTGTAGCTCTTCCTAATTGTGAGTTCTTACCACGTATTTCTAAGTTTCAATAAAAAGGTAGGTTTGAGCCATTCTTCTTTGTTTTGAAATTGTAAACAGGTTTTATGAAAAATATGTTACAGTTTGCAAGACTTCATGTCTGAAGAAAACCCCCCACATAATACAGTTTTGGACACCTGAATTTTGGTAGCAATTTCGTTGCTGTTAAAACAGAGAAGAGCATTAAAATTGGCTAACAATTTGTGGACAGATTAGCAAAAATTGCTAGGAAATTTGAGATCAGTTTAGAGCACGTTTGTATGAGGGTTTTTGTCCGTATAGTTGCATAAGTATATGCAGTACTTTCAAAAAAAACCTCAGCTCATAAAAAATGTCAGTAAAGCAGATATCAGATATTCTGTTAAAGTAGGTTTTCTTAAATATAGTATTTGCATTTTTACACTTCACCACCCTCAACAAGTATAATGTAATAAGAATAGTTTTTTTAACATTGCTACATTTCTAAGTAATGGTAATTTAAATTGTATTTTTGAAAAATGATTCATTTTATCCAGATAGAGATGGTGCTGCCTTCAGAGTTTCTTAGCACCTGGAGAGACACAGCATGAGTGACTTCTGTTCCATGGGATAGTGAACTTTTCTGGCCCGCACAAAATAGTCTGATTCTTTTCTGCCATTTCTTGACATGTTTGACACTATTTGACTTGAGTACAGTTAATCCTAGTTAGCCTTAAAGCCAAGTACAAAACAGTCCGGGAAACAAGGAAGACTCGTGCAGATGTGTGCTAACTTCCAGGAAAGCTCATAAGCGCTGGCTGGTGTTCCACTGCAATTTGTGGAGCTGAGCACTTGCTTCAAGCTGCCCATGTGTGTAGGTTTTCTGCAGGTTGGAAAATTAAAAGCAAAGTTTCAAAATAGGTCCCTCTAGCCAGTGCAAGGTGGCCACGGTCTTTGCCATGTTAGCTGTTTCATGAATCCAGACCTGTACCTCGTATTTCTTGTGGTTATGCAGAGCATACAGTGAATGTCACTGAATTTTGCATTCATTCATAAAAGGGAAATATTGGCAAACTTAACGGGAAGTTAAAACTCCATGTAACTTCTGTTTTTAAGGTAAGCAGACTCTGAAAACGATGTCTGCAGGTGTCTGCACTGGTATGCAGGTTCGGTTTCTGGTTAACGGTTGTCATTACATCTGTGTTGTCATTGCCAAAGAAACCTGTGGTTTCAGATCACGTTGAAGCAAACCACATCACGTGAAAGCAAATCAAACATCCGACTTGATTGTCTTTGTTACTAAGGTAGAGAAAACTAATAGGATTAAGCTTCAAGAAATTAAAAAATAGTAATTCACAATTCTTAGAGCATTAGAGTGGCAGTAGCCTCTGATACTCTGAGAAATGCTTCTGTGTAGTGTTGTGCTTGAGCGGCAAGCTACACTAGCCCATCTATTTAAGTTGTATCTTTCCAAAATGAGGAAAAAATAACAAAGGATATGTAAAACAAAACAATTATCAAGAGATTTTACTGATTTCCATTCTGAAAAGCAGCTGTTGCTATATGTTTTTAAGAGGTACTACTCAGAAAAAAAAGGTTTTGGAAGGTCAATATGTAGATAAATAGTGACCCGGCTCTAAATTATTGAGTAGCTTGTGACTGTTTACAAGATTGTTTTGAAAAATGAATTCATCTTCTGAATATTAACAGGGTTGTCTGAATAGAGTGGCAAGTTTAATGTCTATTAATGACTATTTACTGTCATCCTTAATGCACTTAAATATTTCCACAATTATTTACTACTACTAGTAGTTTGCTCATTTTAAACAATCTCTAATGTGAAATAAGGATGGAATGCCCTTTAGTTGTGTCTGTTTCCTTAGAATCTTTTTTCTTGCTGTTTAAAAACCTTGCATAATATTATTGCTTTCTTTTAGAAGCCTTTTCTGTTCTGTTGTTATCTAACATTTGATATTGGAAAGAAGTTTCAGACCTGCAAAGCAATATGACAGCTAAAATCTTATCCATGTTTTCCTAGTAGTTGTCATCCTTTCCTCAGACCTGTTACTATAACATTTTCTTTCTTCTGAACAGATGTGTCACTATTTGTGGCCGTTGTTTAATGGTGAAACCATATTTGGCATTAAACAGTCCAAACATGCAGAAACAGTGCCTACCCCAAAGACACTTATTGCAAACTGTGTAATGAATGTCCCGTTTAATGAAAAGTCTAGCTGTAAGAGGAAGTTTTCTATGTATTTTTATCAGAGATGATTAGTAATTGTTCAAGACTTGCATCCACCAGCAAATGAAAGAAATCATGTCATTCCTTAGCTAGGTGTGAGAAGGAATAACCTTCCAGTCTCTTTTCGCTATTGCACTAAATAACTAACCTCGGATTGCTCCTTTGGTTGACTTTCTGTTGCATTGAAAATGGATGTAGCCCACAGGTCAGTGTGTCTTTTTTTTGTGCCTGATCCGCAGGAGACCTGAACACCCCTTAGCGTGTGGCAGAATTACTGCTTAGCCCAGCGGTACCGACTTCGGTTTGGAGGCTTCTGAATTTTTTCCTGGCCTGGCTCACGTGGCTGCAGTGTTCGTGCACGTTCTCACATCCTGGTGTGCTTTTTTTCCTTTCCTTGATAGTGATTCCACACTGTTGTCCCCTTCTGAAAGGGACAGCTGTTTTGCTCGGCAGGCTCCATCTACCCAAAGTAGATTCAAAACCATCAGACAATATTTGGTTTGGAGGAAGTTGGGATTTCTTAAAAAAGTGAATGTGCAATTTTTCTAGTTTAAATATTAAACCTATTATGCAATTTTTTTTACTTTATTCAGAAACTCTGATACAAAGATCTGTTCGTAACAGAGGAGGCCTGTAATACATAATGGATTTCAGTCGCACTTTAAAGTTTCATGTAAAATGCTGCATGAAGATTTAATAAATAATCCCTAGACTTTAGAAATATTTTTTCAGACTTGGTTATCCGTTGTAACTTATTGCTAATAAGGAGCTCATTCAGAAGAAAGAACGTGGCATAAATTATCACAAGCCACTTCTGATATTCTGGATTTTAAAACGAGGGAGCACGTATTGATGTAGTTCATTAAGCTTTATGAATGCAGTGGTAGTATAGCATTTACCAACTAGTTCCTTCTTCCCAAGTCCAAGGTAACATCAAAGGGATCAGTGAAAGAAAGATGCTGTATTTGGAAATATTCGTTGCTTGCTTGTGAAGAAGTTCAAATAAGCCCAGTGTCATCTTCAGCATTTTCATGTCTAAATTTGCAGAGCTCATTATGAGCAGTATTTCATGATACAGAAAGTGTTGAAGAGAGATGCTTAAAACAGTTTTGCACACCATTGGACTGCAGAGCAAACCAGTCTGCTGAGGCAATGTCAGTCTCTGCCCATACAGCCATATTCAGGGTAATCTCCTTGTAGTGCGATGAATGTTCAGATATCAAAAAATGCACAGCTCTGGCAGGGCAGCGCCCTGGCGCGCTCCGGCTCCGCGGCAGCTGCGCTGGCGCTCGGCGCCGCCGCCGCCGCCGCGTTGGGCGCCCCTGGCCGCGAGCAGACTGCCTGCTCGCCGCCACTTAGCGCCCGTGCCTGCGGACCGGGGCTGCGCCGGGGGTGACTCCCCGCAGGCTGCTGCTGTTCCTGCCCCGTGGCCAGACCCCCGGAGGGTTTCGGAGGCTTTGGGCCGCGGGGGAGCGAAGCTGTACATCTCCTGGCACTGAATCTGCTGCCGACGGAGCCCGCGGCCGAACGGCCCTAGCGTGCGGGGGCCTCGCACCGGGTGCTTTGTGCGCACACAGAGTATTTACAAGGTCGGTGTGGAAGCAGAGTAGGGGAGTAGGGTCTTCATAACGCTGGCAGTGTTTCACACGCAGGAAACCACAATAATTTCAAGTCAGACAAGGCCCAGAGAAGCAAAATAGCTCATGTTGATTGTAGATGACTTTCCGGCTCAGTGTACATTAAGTGTCTGTCTGTGTATTTGAGGTTTGTTTGTTTTAAGGTATGGCAACTCACAGAGAGGATTACCAAACCATATACAGCATAGAATTTAAATTATTTCAGTGATAGACACTAGTATATATTTCAATTTGCACATTAATTTCCAATGTATATGACTAAAAGAATATTATATTGTTAAAAACGACAGAAAACATAAAGGTGTTTGTAAGTGTGTTCTGTTTGTAGACTTAAAGCTGTATTATGTTGGAATTTTACAAGCCAAGTTAAAATTGTAATATAGAAATTATTTTTATAATTTTCAAAATAAGCTACAGAGCAATATTTTGCGCCTTTATTATAAACAGGGTTATCATTTTAGCAGGTTCCATTCAGAAATGCCTGTAGAAGTTAACCACGAAAAGAAAGCTTTGTAAATGTATTTGTTATTTCTAACTGCTCTCTGTTGTGCACATCTATGTCTAATAGAACTGAATATACAATTTTTTTAATTGAAAAGCTTTAAATTTTTCTTTATATATTTTGGTATAAACCCAAACCTCCCACTCTTCCTTTTAGTCCCCATCAATAGCTGATTTTATAAGCTGCTTCTGAATAAATATCATACCCAAATGAAACATTTCTGCACAGGTATTAAGTTGGGGCATTCATAAAACACCCTGAATCCACTGAAGTAAGATTACTTTTTTTTTTTTTTTTTTTTTTTTTAACAAAACAGAATTATGGATTTATTATTCCTTCAAAATGAAAATCAAAAATGAATAATCGGTGCAATGACTGCAGTAAGAAAATCACTCTAGATTATAGAAGTGTCAGCCTCTAATTGGTAGGAACACCACATCTTTATACCAAATATGCATTAGTTTTTGCAGGTAAAAGAGTTCAGATTTTATTTCTTCATAGTGCTTTGTAGTGTACATATAATCATCTGGCAAACTGTGCAAAAAAGACTGTGAAAACTAATGCGTATGTGTTTAGCAACCAGTCTAGTTTTTAAATTCTGTAGTTTCTGTGATTTGTGTGGGGAGGAGAGGAGGGGGTTGGGTTGGGTTTGCTTTTAAGCATCTCCTGTTAAGGCATGTATTGCAACCAAAATATGCAGATCTGGGTGCCTAACTTAGGATCTAGGTCTCACCTAATACAAATTTGGTTTTAAGAGGCACAGAGCATCAATTTCTGTGAGGACAAGAGCTCCTCCTTGGTTTCAGAAAATCAGGTGAGCATTTCTCCATCACATACTTCAAGGCTTTTCCTTATTGTTCTGTACTTTGTTTAGTCGGTGAAAATTACAGAATTTTCTGCATTTAAACAATTGTGCTTACTCATAAAGTGATGGCTTGAACGTGGAGAGACTTGCCTTGTACCCAAATGCCATCGAGCTGTCTCTGTAAGCGTGGCATTCATAACAGGGCTAGTGCTCCCCTGGCTCGGGGGGCTGTAACTCCCTTTTTCCTGCCATGCTCACCCTGTTTTGCTCCTTTCCCCCTGGCGTCGATACGCGGTTCGATGGGTGTTTTCTCTCCCGTTGCCTGGATGCACGGGCTGTACCGAGAGCATTGACGCGGCTGCCGCACATTTGCACTGTGGGACACACGATATGGGCCAAAGCCACCACGTTCCCAACAGCCTTAAAACGCTGCCTCTCCGGGGACTGGGAGTCACTGAACTGGATGCAGCCTCTGTGCCCACTTCCTTGTTTAACCGGGACTGTAAAACACTCTCGCGTGCTGTTGTCTACATAATAATGTGTGCCTATAAAACTGTTTGCATAGTCATTTGAATAACTTACAGTTTCTAAAGGCATTTTTCTTAACAAAAAAAAAAAAAAAAAGCAAAAAAAAAAATCCCCAAATCTTTAATAAGTGGCAGCATGTCAAGAAGGAGAGAAAAGGGAAAAAAAGATAAATGACAAGTGGTGGGTTACTTTGTAACCATGACACCAAAATAATAAAAAAGTGGAAATAGTTAAGATGTCTTAAAAATATTTTCTGTCTAGACTGGAAGTTTTGTAGATCTTGCTTTTAGGAAAGCAGAAGAGGTTGCTTTGCATCCATCTGTACATCTAATGTGGTTTTTTACTTTCTTGCAGAGGTTCATTATTAGGGAAGGAGGAGGAGAAAAATGCACCTCTCTTACCTTCTTAAACAAAGTGAATTCCCTTGTAATGGTAGCATCATTTGAAATTGCAAAGGTAATGATACCATACTAGACCCAACCAGTGCCTAAGAGGCTCCTGTGTGCGAGCTGTATATTTTTCCCTTTTCAAATGCTGTTTTGTTTTGTTTTTAAAGGAAAGTTTAAAAAAAAAAAAAAAAAAAAAAAAAAAAAAAGATAGTGACCCAGATCTTCCTTTGCTCACTTCAGTACAGACATGAAATGGAGTATCGATGCAGTTGCACTTACCCTCTCAGCAGCTGAGAGGTAAAAGCTGCCTTTTAGGCATATCTCACGCAGGTGCTTAATCAGAGAATAAAACTGGACTCCTTTGGCATGCCGACTTTGCCTCCTGGAGCCTGGCACGGTGCGTGGGTCGCCCAAGACCTGCGGCCCACCCAGCCAGAATAGAGCAAGTCAGGTCATTTTTGCCTTTAACACAGATAGAGTTCATGGTGGCTCCCGGGGTCGGAGCACTATCTGTGCTAAAGGTGAGGTGGACTTGCTGTTTGCGCCGGGTGTCAGTAATGCCAAGCCTCCTTCCCACGCTCCTGTTAAACGTGCCGGAGATGTAGCAGCAAAACCCGGCATCTCGGGCTCAGCGAGCGCCCTGTGTCTCCTCTTCCCGGGCTTGCAATCAGGTATGAACCGAAACACAGCCATGCGGGCGTGATACGAGCGCTCTTGTCTATAAACTTTGCAAATTGTATGCACTTGTGTTTCAATACTAACAGAAATTAAGCAATGATTTTATTTTTGGCTGCTCAAGGTTGAGTACTGTAAATACAGTCTTTGTATAATGCACATCCAGTGTGTGTACAGTACAGCAAATGCTTTCATGCTTTTTCTTTGGAGCCTCTCAAGGAGCTTTGCAGGAATGTGATATAAATCTCAGTTCATTCAGCATAAGCCAAGGAGAACCGATAGTATTTAAGCCTAGATTATGTGAGGAATGGAATTAGCCACAGAGACCTTAACAGTTAGGAGTTCCAAACCATAGCTGTATTCCAGGCCATTTTGACAGTTTTGTATAAAACTGTCCAAATGATCTAGATGAGGTCCATACTTTTCCCTGGGGATGAGCATTTCCTTCCATGTCATTCCCAAGCCTGTTGCTCTTGCCTTGGTAGCTCTGCTTTACATTCCTCATGTGCCATTCTTAGCACAGTTCTGTTGTGAAGGTTTTCAAAGCTGCGCACGGCTCCTGTGTTGTTGCTGGAATCAGCCTAGTGCGTTATTTTTATGTGTTCATTCTTGAGAAGTAAAATACTGTTACAAACCTTTCGGGATCTCCTGAAGGTGACTGTTGCATGGCTGAAGGCCTTCGCTCTCCTCAGAAGGCCCCTTCATCCTCCCTGAATCTTGGGACTGTAACTTTTGTGTTGAGAGTTCCGCAAAATGCTGGGAATATCACCGCAGTTTACATGTATTTCTGACGTCGGTGTACTTGGTTGCTGTTGTTGCACACTTGGGTATTGTTAAAACCTGATGCCTCTCAGAGAAGGGCAAACCTCGCAGGACAGTCTCAACTGCTCTACGCGGAAGGCGTATTCGACTCACTGGTGGTAACTGTTACTGTTGTACGCGGTGCCCTCTCAAATTGCCTGTACGTCATATTTTGCTAATTTCTGCTAATAGTAATTTATTTCCCTTTCTGTTTTCATTTTTTAGACAAGAGCTAAAGCTCTTTGTCCTCGTTCATGCCCAATTTTTGGTAAGGCTTTGGTAGATTTTTCGGTAAAGAAGATTTGGCCTTCTCTGTTCCGCTTGCGTGTAGGGTGGCTTCCCTGCATGTACAAGAGCAGAAATCACACGGTTGTTGCACCTTTAGTTTACAGAAGTTAATTTACTTGTTAACTGATGGTCTCTGTTCAATTATAACCAAAGCTAACTATATAAAGTTTAAAAAATCAGGACAAATAACGTGACTCTTTCTAATAACCTAGCAAACTCAGCATTTTTAAAACTGTATAAATGTACAATAAATATATTTGTACTTGAAGTCCATATTTCAAAGAGAAGATGGTAGGTTGGCTGTCACCACTGCTTGAGTAACTGTTAGTAAAGAATAAAGCAAGTTTCACTGATTTTTGTTGGCTAAGTGTTCAACTTCTTGGTAGTCAGACCATCCCGCTCATCTTTCAGAGCCTGCGCCTGAGTTTTTTGTTGTCTTCTATAAATTTATAGACCTATTTTAGCAGAGATTGATTTAAGATTTTAAAAAATAATATGATAGATATATCAAAGATTTATTTAAAGCTGAAGTGACTTTTCAGGTTTCTCTATATTTGATCCCTTTCGTGTAAATTTTTACCCCACGTGAAAGAAATTAATTTATCTTCTCCCATTGCCTTCTCTATTTGTAATTTAAAGGTGTGATTGGTTGCAGTCACTTTGGTCTGTAAACAAAACATTTGATGCTTTTTAAGCTGCCTGTCGTATCATGTTTAAATCCATCGTTCAAAAGAAACAACATTAAGTAATGTTAAAAGATAATGAATATTTTTGTTGTGGAAAGTGTGAGTTCTTGAGGACCTTTTCTACATGGAGTTTTCATTCTAATTCAATTTAAATGTTATTTTTAATCTGATCCATTCTTTGACAAAGATGATGTGTAAGAGCTGTTTTTAGCGGTTGGATTGTTACTTTGTAAAGTATTAAAGCACTAAACCAATTTTTGCAATAGGTAGTAAAATTTGCTTTTGTTTTGAAAAACTTCCAGTTATATCTGTCGCACTTTTTATAGCAGAACTATATTTAATTTCTTTCTTTTATGAAAGATTACCCTAAATAACTGATAGCTCTGTAACCTGTGTGAACTGGCTTCTCCATTATTTGGAACAGAGAGAAGCTATAACGTCTATTCAATAAAATTAACTTATTTCTAAGTTATCTGTTTGCTTGAATTCGGTTCGTGTTTGCTCCGTGCTCTCCGCAGGGCCGTGCTGGGAAAAGGCCGCCGCGCCGGGGAGAGGCCGGCAGGGCCTGTGAATCAGGGGCTTTAACTGCCTCCTCGCAAGACCTCATTCTGCTCCCACAGAAATTGCGAAGCTTCATTACAAAATTAGTTTGCTTATATTGGAGAACTGTGACAGTCTTGTACAAAATCCAGAAATGGAGCATTGCCAGGCCCGTTCAACCTCATTTTTCACACACTATTCGTAGTTCCTAGACTCTAAAGGCAGAGGAGCAGAGGTCTCTGTGCACGGCCTCCTGCGCGGAGCTGCTGCCCTGGGGGAATCTGCGCCTAGAAGCGCCCAGTGTAAGCCCGTAACACACAGGATGTGCGTGGAACACGTGTGTCGCAACTAGAGCGTTCTTTTTGGCAACATCCATGCACTGAAGAAGCCTCATTAACCTCTGGTAAGTTGTTCCAACACTCAATTAGTTAAAAATGTGTTTAAAAAAAATGTATCAGGTTTCTAGCCTGAATTTGCTTACCTCCATCTTCTGCCTTTGGGTCTCATCTCACTTCCGTCGTGGAGCCTTCGTTCTCCTCCTCCGCGGCAAGGCCGAGCAGGCTAAGCGTTCCAGGGTGGCACCAAAGCCTTGGTCTGTGTAAGCACTGATAGTGTCTTGGATACTCTGCCAGTTTATTTCCTGACTGAGAATACTGTGTTTTTATACACAAAGGTACTTTTAGTCCTTCTGTCCGCAAGACGTGCAAGTAACTCGCATTCAGCTGCTCTTTTCACCTAGTGTTTTTGGTTTTTTTCAGCCCTTGCTTGCTGAGCTGGAGTCCTCCGCTCCTCCGGCTGGTGAGTATAACCATGTTTGTTGGTTGTTTTTTGGTTCTTGTTTCCTCCAAAATGTCTGAAATATTTTGAATACAAAGCCTCCGAGTCTATTTGTAGATGTCCCTTTAAATGCCAGTTTCTTGGAAAATGTATTTTACAAACAAGCAGGTTGTAATATTTAACTCATCTCCTGGCTGATTTTTACTGGAACTGTCACCTCTGTTGCCGTGATGCTTGAAATAATTCCTGTGTCCTCTTCTTGTATTGATTCAAAGGTCACAGTTATGCAACGTGGTCGAAATAATCTGATTTCCCCATCCTTCTAAAACTCTATAAACTCCAACAGGACTCCAGAAGGACCCACTGCAGACTCCTTTGCAGAACTGGTAACTACATTGAAAAAAACGCTCTGGGATATTCCTGAGTGAAGCACCGTGGGGCAGCATAAGGCTTTACTTGCGGAAATCAGGTGTTGCTTTTCTCCCTGATTGGCATCCTAGCTGATGCTCAGTGCTCGACAGATGGTCATTTTTACTAGCATTTGTTGAGAATTTGACTCCCTATGAAAGGAGAGGAACTAGGCCACTTCTGCAAAGTGACAAATAAGTTCCCTTTGTGATAATATGATTCCAGTTTACTTCTGCAGCATTTCTTTCTTGCCAAAATAATACCACTCATGGTTGTTTTGTAACTTCAAATGCTATCAAAAAGTGACATAATTTATTAGTAGTGTTATTTAAATTTAGAAGTTATCGTTGCTACAGGACAATTTAAAAAAAATTTTTATTTGATTTCTATTTGTTTGATTTGTACACAGATGACTCAGTTAAACTGTGTGTAATTGGAAAACATTTCTAAAAACAGCTTTTTTGGGAGTGCCCATGTGATTCATATTTCTAAACTTTGCTTTTTCTGAGATCTATAAACTGCAAGGAAAATTACTGATTAGGTAACTATATCCCCAGAACCACGGGATGGCTCTTTAGACAGAACTCTAAAATAGCATATAATACATGAGTTATCTGTGTGGATTTTAATAATGCATATAGTTCAGTAAATAACTAGCTTGGAAACAGAAGGTTTTATGAAACTACTAAATGTAAGCGCAAACTTGTTTTTTGTAAGATGCAATGCTGGTTTTCTGTGCAGCAAAGCGCCGAGTCACTCTGGTCGCTGGGGTATCTCTGAGCCACGTGAGCAGAGCCGCTGTCTTAATTCAATTCAGTCTGCCCCTGATTTAATTCCTTCCTTCCGCAGTGAATCTTCTGCAGGTGGCTGGAGAGAGACCAGAGGCTGAAAGCTGTCGGAGCGACGCCTGGGGTAACCTCCAGAGCGAGGGGGCAGGCGCAGGAGGCGGCGCGCGCGAGGGAGGAGCGCGCAGGCCGCGCTCGGCTCGAGTCGCTGCGCAAGGCAAATTCCTGCCCACGTGAGCTCGTCTGCCGGCTCTGAACACGAAGCAAGGAGGTCGCTGGCGTGGAAGGCGCACGAGGGGCCCTATGGAGGCGAGGCGGGCGTGGAGCTGCGTGTTGAAGATGGGTATGCAGCTCCTTCACTCCTGCTTAGCAGCAGGTAAGCGGGAAAGTGGGGTTTTGTTGAAATTCTTTCCCTGCCTGAGCAAACGCCATGTAACATACAATTTCGACAGTGATTTGTAGACTATTTTTGCTCTTGTAGCACAGCCCTTCCTTTTTAGTCCTCCTTAATCATAGTGATTTTGTGGAGAATACCAAACTTTCCATTCCTGGACTTAATGCTTGGCTTTTTCCTTCCTTATTTCCTTTTGCATTAGTTCTCTCCTAAAAATAGCCAATTGAGTCCCAAAAAACCGTGTGGGGCCCTGACAGAAAGCCAGAGCGCCGGAG
>VZSV01000070.1:839544-892826 GCA_013398735.1 Nothocercus julius
AGAAACCTGAAGTACTGCTGAGCTCAAATGCCATTTTTTTTAACAGTTTAAAAATACATATTTTATTTTCCAGTCAGAAGATACCTTATGATGATTTTTGTTTCCTTTCCTCAGTGATGACCACAACTGTGAGGCAACAAAATACAGAAACTTTGTCTTAGGTGTTTTGTCTTCCTAAGAGAGAACTGTACAGTAAGTACGTACCTTGGTAACCAAGTCTGGATGGGCATTGTTTCAGCTATGCTATTTCCATAGTTCATAAAACACAAGGAACAAATGGAGAGTATAGTTGTTCAAGTCAATATGATTTGATTTGAATATATATGTTGGTCCCATACTGAACAAGCAGTGCACTGAGCTTAACGCCTTGGAGAAAGAGAAGACTGAGTGTCTTCAAAAAGCCATGCTGCTTTGCAGGAGAACGTCACCCAGTGTAAATGTGTCACCCCATGTTTGTGTTACTTATTTAAGGCATCCTGTTTAGAACTTTCTTCTCAGCATTTTATCTAGCATTTAACAGCCAAAAGAAAAAAAGTTTGTCAACTTCACAGAGATTTTTCAATAGGAAGTTGGTGCTGGAGCATCTTCAGTGTGAAGTGAGAAGACGGCTTGCTACCAAAAGCAGAGGGCTGCTCGAGGAAAGGAAAGACGACTCCTGTTTGGGTGCTTCCCAGCGTAGGTGCGAGACCAGGGCATCAAGCAATGCAAGAGTCTTATACTACATTCCAGTACTGGTTTGGGTTTTGTTTTGTTTGTTTGTTTTTGTTTTTTTCCCCAGTGTGTGAAAGAACCTAACAAGAAGCTTTCAGAGTGCAAATACATCTACAGAGTAAGGCTGCAGTTAGGGTGTGTCTTCACTGTAATTATTGTGTAACATAAATATCCATCCCTGAGAAAGGAGAAGGGGGACATGATCCAACAGTTGATTTGCAAGTGTATGTCTGCTCATGTTGTGCAATCTGGTCTTACAAAACTACTTTGACACCTGAGGTGAATTTAAGTGTGTTTTTTTTCCTTCTTTCTTTTTTAGATTTTCTCATTTTCTTATAAAGAATAATCAAGAGGATTTGTTTATGGTTATAAATGTATGAAATATTGAGACAGCAGGAGTCACAAAATGGAACATACAAGTCTGTCCATGAGGTTAGAATAGCCACTTGTGTGGCCAGGTAAAGAAAATTTGTCTGGAAATTGCAGCAGGAGGCAGCTATTTACTGATTTATGATAAAGGTGTGGGGGGGTAGGGAGCAAACTGGAGGGAAGCAACAGAGTTTTTAAAATGTGTGCAACACAAATGAGACTCCACGACAGACAACAGAGGCAAAGTGCTGGCGTCCAGTGCAGGTCTACGGGGAGCTGGCGGGGCTGGTGGTGGGGCTGGAGGCGTCCGAGCGGCTGTAGTCACTGAGGGAGCCCGTGCGGGAGCTGCTCCCGCTCCGCCTCTGGAGCATGCTGGGCTGGAAGTCAGCGTGCCGGCGCGCGTGCTTCGTCAAGTGGTCGCTGCGCATGAAGCGCTTCTCGCAGAGCGGGCAGCCGAACTTCTTCTCGCCGGTGTGCGTGCGGTAGTGGCGGGCCAGCTCGTCGGAGCGAGCAAACTTCTTGCTGCACCCTTGCCAGCTGCACTCGAAGGGCCGCTCGCCTGCGGAGAGAGAAGGCAGTGCCATCAGGAGGGTCAGCGGCGCTTGGCTGAACAAAAAAGGTGGGGAGCAAGGTAGGGGCCACCTGTTGCTAACAGGAAGGAGAGGGTGTTACTCTCCTGGAGCAGGAATAAAAATGGACACCAGCCACTCTCTCATCTGAGCAGCCAGGAATCTGTTTCAAATTCAGAAATTTGGCCACCACATTTATCTCCAGGATCCTTCCTATGGCAAGATGTGGCTGTCATCCCTGTTGGGTGACCAGATTTGTGAGACCTCTTCCCATGTTTTGATCACACAACAGATGTATTTCTATGACAGCTGGGACCCTTGGGAAGAAGGGCAACAAGAAGTGGGCTGACAGACGGATCTCGCCTGCAGGTTTGACAATCCTCATTCCTGAGCCATGGCATCTTTTTTGGTAAAGCAACTGTCTTTGGATCGTATTTTTTGCCTAAGTTAACTAGCTCTGTTTGTTTTCATAACAAACGGGATCGGCAACAATCCTTCACTAGAAGGACTGCCCCCCGTGAAGGCGGGATTTTGGAAAGGGAGGCTAGTGGTAACTTGCAATGTTTTGCTCCTGCTGTTGACAGCAGGTTGACGCACAACCCTTTTCTGCTGATGAGCTGGCGCAGCATCAGCTGCTCTCCTCCATGTCCCGCACTTGGTAACCAGCAGTGGGCACAACTGTCCGGTTCCTAATGAGGAAGAGGCCCGGGAGGCAGACTGTGCAAGATCAGTGTTACCCAGTGCTACTGGGTAACCATCTGCCTCCCCCTCTCCCAGCGGCACATCACCCACAGCTGGAAACGCTCAGGTCCACACTCACCTGCTGCCTTGGGGTTAGTGATGAGCGTAGCGCTAGCAGCTGGGTGAGCCACAGAAAAATGTGGCAGGACACTTTTCTGTCACTCTTTTTCTACTCTTGTCTGTTCTCCTTCATGCTAGGATTTCTATTTTTTTTTTTTTTGTCTCCTCAGCCCTCCCTAGTCTTGATTCATGTCTTCTTGATAGCTGCCTTTAAGGTTTTTGGCCAAGGACTGACTGACAGCTGGCATCACTTTCCTACTGGTATCGAGTTTGCTAGAGTGCTTCCCAGTTTTGGGGTTTAGCAATCTCTCCTCAAAGAAAAGCTGCATTGTGAGGAAATGCTGCATGCTTCGTGTAAAGATACTAAAGTCATTATTGTTTATATAAAAAAAAAATAGCACGCAGTCAGGAACAAAGTTGCCTGGGGGTATTAGTGAAGAAAAAAATGAGCAGCTGCTCCAAAACCACACAGGGAAGTTCACAGGCTGTCGTCAGTCTCATCTCAAACAGAAGGGATGTGGTTTTCTGGGCAGGTAAGTTATATAAAGGTCCTTTTCTTGGCATAAAGCAATCAACAGAATGTGAGATTATGAGAGTTGATTGCCTAATCTCATCAGGGAACGTGTAGCCACAGTAGAGCTCTCTTGCATAAGCCCTAACGCGCGGACACGGTGTCCTGGGCGCAGAGCTTTCCCCACCCCGGCGGCTGCGTCCGCATGCCACCGCTCCAGCTCCACAGCTGCAGCCTAGGCAGTGCTGAAGGTTCAGTGGTGCCTCATAGATATATCTGACTATATCTGATGCTATACATTAGTGTTGAAATGCCATACAGGATCCGAAGTATAGCAGGAAACCTGCCAAGCCTGTGAATGTGTGTGTAGGCAGTCGTAAGCTGCCCCTCAGCGGCCGGAGCCCTGTTGTGCGTTACGAGCCGTAGTAGCAGGTCTTGGAGAGGTAAGTCTCCAGAAACAAACTGCTCTGCTTGAAATAAAGCCAACAGAAACTGAGGCTTCTCTGCTTTCCAGAGGGGCAGGTAAGTGGTGCTTTTCAAAGGCGATGAATACCATAGTTAATAACAATTCAGATAGTTGAATTTCCATGTTCCAAATCCAACTATAGTGTAACCTTCCTTGCTCCTCCACCAGAGCACATGACATCACATAACTTCTGTTTAGTGTTACACAAGCTGGTGGAAAAGCATCACATTTGAGACCTACATTCAGCTCACACTAATTCAAAAATTACACAAGCAGGGACATTTTGGGCTTCTTCCTGAACTCTATGCAGTCCAAAGGATAAAAGGAGTGCGGGGCTGAGCTCAAGAAACCCCAGATGCTGCCAGGTTGGCAGGAGACCTGCTGGTACCCAGCCCCGCGCTGCGTTCACGGCACAGACCCGGCTGCCCTGCCTGCCCCTCCAGCTGCCTGGGCTCGAAAAGCAGCATAAAAATGTATCTCACTCGCTGGAAAGGATTTAGAAGCAACTGGAGCTCATCTGCTCTTTGAACTTTATATAAGGGTGTTTGTATTACTGTACATTGGTCAAGCATTATTTATATTGCTGCAACACCGTGCGCTCACGGGAAATGAGCTGCAGAGAGGGCAGAACCAGATCTGCATCTGTTTGCCAGGCTAAGCTTGACTTGCTCCTTGCTTTCCGTGCGTTGTCCTGGGAGCCACATCTAGCTTCAAGTGACACTCCTGTACTGCCCCTGGAGCGATCTGCTTTCTGTTGCACTAGTTCATCTGGATGGTAGCTAGGATTTGAACGGCAGTTAAAAGAGACCAAGAGACTATGTACTGTGTACATCTCAGTGTGCTGAAAAACAACCCCCAAGTGACTGGGACGACAGAACGGGCCGGGCTGTGAGGTGCCTTCCCGCCGAGGGCTGCGGGGCAGCACCAGGCAGCCGTGTCTCGCCAAGCTGAGATGGCACAGCCACGAGCCTGCAGATCACAGCAGCAGCTTTCAAACCAGTTCAAACTCGTGCACTGGTTCTGCATGTCACACGTCCAGCTTCCAGCACCTGTGCTGTACCAAAGTGCTGCTCTGTGCCCTGGACCATCCCAGAGCGACTGCAAAGCCAGGGGCAGTGTTCCGTGAGCTCCTTCATCTGTTCTGCTGCCTTGGAGAACAGACCCACACGTTGTCATGAAAAGAGCAAAAAGCTGATCTTGCCACTGTGTGCTGTTCTTGAATTTCTGCATTTTTTAATATACATTATTAAGGGTATATTTGGAAAGAGAGATCAGCCAGCTGGGTGGGGAGGATGAGAGACAGACAGTTAAATGGAGATGTGACTGAACTCTTCCTCCAAGAGAGGAAATGCTATCCTACGAAAAAACACCCAGCCAAGCAGCCTGTTTCTTGAGACTGGCTGATATTAAAAAAGAAATAAATCATTCTTCAATAGCACTGATACATATTTTGGAATATTTTCAGTTCTGGTATTCTCTTGTTTACAAACAGGTGGTTTTGAATAGCTGAGAAACAAATCCTTAACCTCTGGGGTGCAAGAGAAGATAACACAGAGCCCTGATGTTCTGCAGTTTCCTTACCAAGTATTTCAAGAGGGGGAAGGAACCCAAATCCTCAGATTTCCAAATTCCTATGAAGTGAAACGAGACAGCTCCAAACTCATGCGTTGGGGCGGGGACACACGTGCGTGACTGTGGGGTCTGGATGGGCTCGCGTTATTCCATCCAGGAGCAGCAGTCGCACCGTGCGACCCATCTGCGCGAGCGCCACTAACCAGGGCGACCCAAAAAGCACCTGATGAAGACGCAGCTCAGGCCCTGCGGCAACCACGGGCCTGGGCCCGGGGAACAGAAGCAGAGCAAATCTCCTCCCCTGGCCTTAGCCACAGCCACCTCCTCCCAAGAACCAAAATAACTGATCTGCTATGTTCCCCACAGTGATCTGCTCCTGCTTTAAAGTATTGCCACTCACCTTCACCATAATGGCAAGTACTGTATTCTTTTTCAGAGATTAGATTTTATCAGTTACATTCCCGGCCATTATTTCAAGCCTGTTCAGTAATGTTAGTCAGATATTAAATCTTATTTTTCAGTAACTTTAGCTGCTTTTCTGCACTGTATTTTCATTAGCCATGTTCTCATTATCTTTTCTCAAGGCACAATAATTCTCACTTTTGAGGCTTTCCTCATCCAGGATCCTTAATTCATCACAACATATTTTTTGTTGCCTTTTGTTGTAGTAAAACGTGTGTGTCCAATTCTACTGAATCCCAATCCATGCGAGGATGCCTGAGCTGGCCTGCTCTGCGCGCTTGAGTTTCAGCAGGTTAGCTCTTTGAAAATACCCATGCTGTCTATCCTGCATTTTTGCACAGTGAATTAAGACTCTGAAATGTGTGCCTGCTGCCTCTACCAAGTCATAAATAGCCATAGAGATTGCTGCTGCTTTTACTAAGGTTTTGAACAAGTGAGATAAAGGCTAGGGCTATATGGCTAATTTATTTCTGCCTTCGTTTTCTCATTTGAAAAACTAAAAAGGCCTTTGAAATTTTGTTTCTCAGCAAATGCTGAATCCCATAGTCATTTTATTTTTGTTTGATCCAAACATTGTGTTTCTCTTCGGCGTTTTTTAACACCTTTTAAATTCCTTTAAGCGTTGGGGACAACTTTCACCATAATGGTAATGTTAATGGTAATGACTGGTAATGAACCACTGAAGTAAATTATCACAATTTTTCTGAAATAACAAAAAAAATGGCCTAAACTATTTGCAAAGTTTAATTTGCATATAATTCTGTTCTTCAGAAAAGAGAACAAGCTGTTTACAAAAAATATATTTTTAGTCTAGCATTATTAAGAATCTTTTTTGTTCTTGGAGCTGTCATGTTGAACGGGTAAAATGGAAAGCTGCCTTTTCACAGGTACTTCTGTATGTCATCTATCAGCTTTCTAACCTATAAAGAATTTTAAAGTTATTAATATTCTTTATTAAATTTCTTGGCAGCTTTTCCTCTATGAACACTGAACACCTTTTATTAGGGGACTAACTGGAGGTCCGGGTATTCATCTTGCACAAGAACCATCTTATCTGTGATTTCAACAGTTGTTTAGCTCTGATTTTCTGTTTTATTCCGATTTTAATTTAATTTTTGAAACCTGATCATCATCACCTTTTTGCCCTGGACATCCTGGAGTTTATAACCCCAGGACAGCCAGCAAGCAGAGCACAGTAACCGTGCAAGCCTGTCCTGCCCCTCTTGGAGAATCTTGGAATAACTGTTAGGTCTGTGTTGATCTGTGCATGACAGTGGCCCTCCAGCACTGCAGCGGGGCTCGGGGGTTTCGGTGATTCCCTGCAAAGCAGAAGATACTTATTTTCTACTGACTGCCATAATGAGCTACTTTGGCTTCCATGTACATTTGTCTTCCTGACCCGTTTTGCAAACTGCTGACAAGAGTGATGCAGCACTTCAAAATGCGACATGTGCTTTGAGTTCCCCTTTAAAAAGTAAAAAGATGCACAACTTCCTAATGTACTGCCTCTCCTAGCCCTCTTGCTGAATCGAGTCCTAGAGGCAGGCAAGACGTGTCATTTAGATTGAGGCAATGCCCTGCCCGGGAAGGGCAAACTGTGGGCTTGTGCACTGACTTGTCTGATTGCTGGCCATGAGGAAGGATTGCAATTACTGAAGCCGCCAGGTTAGCTGTGAAGGTACAAAAACAAATACATCTTTGCAGGTACAAGATTCATTTGCAAAATGCTAATATAGAATTCCAGTTGCACCATTCCATCCACAGTTATGGACTGTGGTTTAGAGGACTGCAGTTTGGAGACATGTATGTGTTGCCTCGCTCCAAGACAATGTCTTTTCACATCAACAGCAGGGTTTTCTTCCTGGCTTTGTGTGTTTAAAAAAAAAAGACCTTCTGATGCTTGTCTATTTATACCCTTATCAGAAGAGCAGATTACAGATTAAGCAGCGGCTCACAGAAAGTTTGCCTTAATTCTCTGTCACGTTGCACTGTTCCAGGAAAAAAAATCACATACTGGAGCACTGCCCTGAAGCACTAACCACTGTGAATGAGCTTTTACCTTTTTGAGAACTCTGTACCTCTCAAAAAAGAAAACCCACTGCGAGAAAGTTATGAAATTAAATGGGATCTCATTTTCTGAATGCAGTTAGTAAAGCGTCAGTTTGCCTTTCATTTATTGCCTATGTGCAAATATTTCCAGCTGCATTTTTTTACATTTAGTTAAGTCATAACTTATAAGAAGAAAATTCTGCAGAAGTTTAGTCCAGACTACTGTTGTCACCAGCAAAAAGTATTTTACCTAATGTGGAACTCTGCCCATCTATAGAAACTATTTTTAACCAAAAACATGAGAAAGATGAAGCCCAGTTATAGCTTGAAAGCTTTACCAGAGTACAATTATAATTATATTCTTAGGCCAAGAGGCTGCACAAGATCCAAAAAAAGTCTTCAGGGCACCAGTTACTTTCCATAAATAGCAGTAAGGAAACCTGTCACCACTTCCTCCACTTTACAATCAAACCCTGGCTGTACTGAGGGTCCAACCTTGTTTCAGACCAAGACTCTGTCGCTTGACATGTTGCTAAACACGGGCTGAGCAACAGCATCTCCTTCACCCCTACTGCTATGGCAAAGAAGCAACCAACCCAAGGTCTTTTTTGCTAAAAAGCCCAAGTGGATTTCCCAAGCTTATGCATTTTAATTATCTTTTCTGGACTGGAATAGATTGTTACAGTTCGATGAGTGCTTATGGAGTGAATTGTGTTTGTGTTTTTTTGCTCTCTAGCTACATTTACCTTGTAGGACCTCTTTTTCTCTGTCTGCTAGAAAATTGGAAATCCTGCAGCGTAATGGAGAAATTCAGTTCTTTCGTATAGACTGAAGACCACAGGAGAAGGTAATTAAAAATCCTTTGGGAATTCCGCGGTTTGCAAGTCCCATCAATACCTGCAGACCTGAGCATGGGGAGGCTGACGGGGCCTGTTTCCCTCTCTCCCACGGTGTGTCACCCCTGCCACCTCCAATTCCAGGCTTTCTCCTTCGCAGTTTCTCAGTTCCTGGACTCTGACCAATTCACACTTTGTCTCTTCTTCCTTCCTCACACAACCCCTCCCTGGCTTGTGTCTTCCTTCCTCTTTTGAGCTACAATTATCAGTTGTGCTGGGCCAGAGCCTTGCGAAGTTTTCAAGTCAACTACATAGACTTTGTAAAAACAGGTTCTGTGTAAGCATAATTATACTTGTGGTGTATGTTAAATATGTTAAAGAGATTTTTCCCTTGAAACACATTTGGCTACAAAACCACTAGACTGAGTACAGCCAACACTTTAGCCTTCAGGAAAAGTCATTTCATGGGGTCCAGAGATTTGATAGAAATAACAGGTGGTTTTGTGGACAGTTGAAATTTGTAGCAACGTCACAAGTATCATTTTAAAACCCTCTCTATTAGAAGTAGCAGAAGTATCTCAAGCTGCTTTAGCCAAGAGACTAAATTCAACTGAATAAAGTCTTGAACCAAAGGTGCTTTTCTAACTTTCTGAATAATTAATGCAGCCTGCCATATGCTCACCACTTTGGCAAGAAATGTGTTCATCTGACAACTCCGTTTGATGCATCAGCAGAGCCTAGTGGGGTAGAAAAGCCAGCAAAAAGACAACGCTGAAAGTAAAGGCTGGGAGAGTGAAAGCGAGGGAACAGAGATGCACCGAATTTCCAAAGCACTCCCCTGGCTTAGAGACTTGGCAGCCTTACTCTGGCCAAGTGTCATGGGCCACCTTCCTCACTAGCAAAATCACTCTGGTCCCATGGAAAGCTGTGAAAGGAGATGAGCTCGCTGCTTGTCTTTGCCATCTTCCTGGCATCCCATCACAGAGCTTCTGGTGCCCACCATAACAAGGTAAAGAAGTAAGATTCCTATGGTATCTAAAGTGAGATTTATCAAAACAGCTCTGATTATTCTCTTCATGTGTGCAGTGCTGTGGAAATGCGTGGTGCCTTGTGTAGGAGGCCCATCTTTGTAAGTAATTTGTAAGTTATTACCAGGAGTAAGACACGGATGGGGTGCCTGTGAATGCGCTAGCCAGCCAGGTTACATGTCAGCAGCCTGTGCCTACTGGAACGCTGGATATCGTGTAAACTACGGAGCGAGGGCAGCGCTTGGCGTGACGGGCTCGCGGTGTGGTGGGGCGTCGTGGTGAGGCGCCCCGGCCCTGCCTGCGGTGCCCAACGCCGCTCCCGCGTGGAGTGAGGCTCCCTCCCCACCTCTCCAGGGAGGTAGCGATTGCATCGCTCACACCACCTGCTTTGTGCCTCAGCTTGCTGGAGAAAGTTCTGCTTTAAAAGACAGGTATGTGGGTAGCTGGCTTTTCTCTAGCTCCAGCTGTTCTGTGTCCGAGGCTGTAAATAAGGTCAGTTAGAGAGGAGAGGGACCAGATGCTGGTAAAGGGCAGTGTCAGACAAATGTCACCATCGCAGTCGTCCTGGCCTCCCAAGGATGAATTGGGGCATGGCTGACAGGAAGGGGACAGTAACAGGGAGGCGTGGGACGCAGCAGAGCCAAGGGGCTGCTGCAGGCGAGCCGGGCGGTGGGGAGGCAGCCTCGCGCTCGCCCCGCTGCTCCTGCCCGCTTCTAGAACAGCTCTGTACCCCTCCAGCTTTTCTGGAAGCAAATCCAGAGCAAATACAGTACTTTAGGGTCTCAGTATTACTTCTACTCTGTTAGCTGCTGTAAATGCTGCTCGGCATCACCGCGCTGGAGGAAGGCTGCCTTTCCAGCTGAGCGCAGGGGGCAAAGCGCTGCCTCTCAGCTGGTTTTCCTGGTCCAAAGTAGTGCTGTGCTTTGCATGCTGGAAGGCTGCGATGCCTTCAAAGCTGGGCACAAGGGCTGGAATTTTCCTCTTCCACTTTCCCTTTCGGATGTTCTTTGTTTTCTGGGGGAGTTGCTGATCTTTCCAAACTCAGTAAGAGGAATTCTTTCTGCTATCGGCTAGCAAAAACAATGGGCAATTTAATGGTAGCAACTAAAGCATTATTGTTTTGCTGCTATATTCTAGCTGGCTTGTCCGAATCTACATGCATAGTACTTTTTCCTGATTCTTTTCCCTCACACTTGCTGCAGTCTGCTTGAGGGCAATACCTCTTAGGCTGTACAATTGTGAAGAATCACAACTTAGGCTACCTATTGCAAAGCTGAGAATCCAATAGCTAGCAGAAAACCTTTGCTACTCATAGTGTTAGTTTATAGGAGGTGGTATTTACAATATATGCAACTTCAAACATAAGATATACATCTTGTAGCTCCATATAGATTCATCGTTCCCATTTAATGCTTCTCTTTTGTTGATTTTGCCTTAACTGTAATGCACAGCACTGCCCATTGCCCTCTCCTTCCCTAGCAGTCTGAGTCGCCAGCCGAGGGGAGACCTCCCATGCGAGGCGAGAGGGCCCCGGGGAGGCAGCGCTCCCACCCGCGCAGCGTTGCCCCAGGCAGGAGAAACGTCCGTGAGCAGGTGAGCCAACAGCAGTAACTGCCAGCAGCCATCCTCCCACTATGCATCAGGCCTCTGTTTACTTAGACTTTTGCAGCACCTTTGTGTAAAAGTGGTATTTATTTCCCTTGCTATTGGAATGTAACCGATACTGTTTTATTGAGCACCAGTGGCAGGTCCAATGCTTGAAAAATGAAGATAGGCGCCCTCAGCGTCACAGAGCCTCCATTCCAAAGCAGCGTGGCCTAAAGGCTGGGCTTCCCCTCAGAGTTCGGGCCCTGCAGTTGCTGTTTGTGATTTCTGTTTGGTAAATGTAGAACTCTTCCTGGATCTCCTTATCTCTGAGGCATGAAATCCTCAACCATTTCACGGCTTAATAAAACAGCTGAAATGCCACTATCTTAAAAGACCAACATCTTCAATTCGATTTTGTCCCTCTTGTGGCTTGTTCCATAGATGCAGATCGATAACTGACCCTTTGACTTTTGCACTTAAATGCACAATAATTAAATTGCATTATGCTGAAATGATGAAGTGATAGATTCTGGGGAGAGGAGGATGTGTCATTACCAAACTGCACTGAGGTATCAGACTCTAAGCAAATAGAGGACCTCGGGGCCCTGGATAGTACCCCTTCATTACTGCATTTCTCTGGTTTGCTCAACTCCTTTCCATGAAGGTAAGGAAGCGGAATGATTATTAAACTCTTTGGTGTGAATAGAAAATAACAGAAAGAAGAGTTGTAAGTACAGCCTCGAAACACACCTGGGTATTACTGAATAATAAAACTAAAAAAGGGAGATTTTTATCCTTTTCTATGGATCAATTACACTTTTAATAAAAATACTTAAGAAGAATATTGGGGTCACAAAGCCAAAAACAAAGTACTAATCAGCAAATCTGACCTATTGCATCACCCCAGCAAAGGAATTTTAGCTAGAATTCTTGCCTGGAGCCAAAGCCCTGTTGAGCAAGAGGCCCTCTCGACTCCTCATGTTGCAGGCCTAGGCCTTCAGCACAGGTCAGGGAACACTGGCCTGCTCTGGTGTTAAGCCCTGTTAGATTAATGAAGGCATGTGGGGTTTTGTTCTTCTTTCTCAGAAATGTCAATAAACCCATTCAAGCCTCTTAAAGTGATAAGGGACTGAGGGGGAGAGGACTTTCCAAACACAGTGCTTCTACTAAATGAATCCATGGAAAATCTGAAGAGGAAAGTAACATTATGGACCCTAATGAATATGTTTGCTGGACTGAGGTCTCAGTCATTTATAGGCTTGTGTTTCTTTTGTCCCAAGCACGTAACACCTGCCAGCATAGTGATTTGCTGTGTGCTGCAAGCTGATTTGGGCTGCACCACTCACCCGCTGTTCGAGTAAATAAGGTGATTAATGAAAATGTTATGCAGACAGCAGCTGAAGCCAAGGAAGGAAACTCCCCAGCCTTGAGCCTCCCTCCTCTCAGAGGAGGAAAAATCCCTCCCCGCAGCTGACACAACCGGAGCAAACGCGTCCACAGGGAGCGCGCGGTTAAGGCACCAATGGAAACACAAGGTTTCCATCAGAACCAGCTGCCCGGCCCTAGCCCTGCTGCCCCGAAGGGCTGCGCCTGCCGCCTGGCCCGCACACCCGCCTCGGCCGCCGCGCGCTCCCCTTCCCGGCACCTCCGGCAGCGCGGACATGAGTGTGTGCTCGCTACGGACGGCCGAGGCCCCTCTCGCTCAGCGCGGGCACGGCCGCTTGCAGCCTACGGTTACGCACCAACCGAGCCAGCCGCGGAGCTGCCAAGCTGTTCGCTTCTAGCTGCCTAGTCTTGAAAAAATCATACGGGCAGCAGAACTAATCAGTAGGTTCTCCTGGGGGCACCAAAACCACAACGTGGTCATTCCTCAGTGTCCCAGCTCCTGCCTTGGAGGTTTTCTTGCCAGAGAATGGTGCTCCCTTCTTGATCACCGTCCTGACCTGTCTTCCCTCCATAATCAGCTGTAACAGCCCCAAGTTCTTCTCTATCTGAAAATGCTTCTATCTACAATATTGATATCCGTACTGTGAGGATGCTAGAAAGCCCATGGGACGCCCCTCTCTGCACAGTGAACACAGAAACTACCTTTGGAACAGTTTAAATGATGTTGTCAACGGACGTTTACCGCACTAGTAATCTTGGTGGTAGGTTTCATCCAGAGTTTGCTCTGTGATGTTCCTGCTCTCTGATGCGGCAATTGAAATGCTTTAAGTTGGAGAGCAGCTGGATAGCTAATGACAAGTTATATGCATCCGGTGTGAGCTGTGAGCGAATCCATGCTGAAATGGTGAAAATTTGGTTCCAGGAGCTGTTACCCAGCAACTGCCTCAGTTAACTGCAAAGGAAGTACTGTATCTTTTCTCTAATCGCTGTGGTAACATATCAATGATTTCTTATTATTCTGTTCTATTATAAATAGGAAAGTGTTTGTAAGAACAAGGCTTATGAAATTATTGAAGGGCTGTCCTGCTATGCAAAACAACAGGCCAGAATATTCCTCACTGCAATTCAGACATGTGGTTCGTTTATCTAAATTCTAGATGACTTTCAAAACGATCTGTCTCCTACCTAAGTCCACATCCTTTGGCACGAATAGACAATTAAAGGTAAGTTATGACACTTATGTGCATAGCACCTCCCAGAATATGGGGACAGGATGAGATGTCACTTTGCCAGAAGCCAAGCAAACAAAACTTAGCTAAGTTGCCCTTAGTTGTGACTGTAAAATGTCTTTCTGTGAATTTTACAGCTATTTAATCAACAACCTCACAGCAGTAGAGCATGCATGAAACGTGGGACGTCAGGGTTTATAAAAACAGCAGATGCTTTATAGCAGTGACACAGTCTGATACTGTGAGTTTATTACTACTGTATGGAGGAGAGAGGGAGTGGGACTTTCCTTTTATTTGTATTCTGAGTCTGGATGGATTATTGTGCTGGAGAGCAAGGTGGTCCTGAGGCAGTGTCTGAGCAGCATCTGCCGCTGGCCGTGAGGAGCCCCCAGGCCCAGGGAGGGGGCGACTCTGGGAAGGAGCTTTACGGGATGATAACCAAGCAGAGCAGGTCAGCGTTTTTGAACAGATGATGGTTCTAGTACAACATTCAGCTCTGGCAGGCTGCATTTATTTAGCCAGGTCTGACAATATCTTCCCTATTTTCCACCTCCTCATCCAGCAGTCCCCTTTAACCAGTTACTTCTCAAGACCACCCACCTTTCTCTCACAGCCATATGTAAAGAAAAAAAGAGCAAGTTACTTGCTCTTTCTGGTGTCAATTTGCTTTTCATTTTTTTATATGCCTTAGTTCTTTAAAACTGCAAACATGTATAAGTAGATACACATCTAGATGTCTTTCTCACATATAGGTAAAAAATATGCTTTTTTTTTTTTTTTTTTTTTTTTCCCCAGCAATTATCACTAATATGGTTGACTTTTACTTTTGGCTGTCTTGAATTTTTAATCACTGGGGTGAAGCTAAAGGGATGGAAGCCCAGTTCTCTGAAAAACAGGCTCCCATCCAAGGTCTCAAGCCATTTCTAAAAGTAGATGTGACCACGCTGGTCACATTCTATACAAAACACAGATGAATGTTTATTCATGAGCTGTTGCTATGAAATTCCCTCAAATACCCTCCTTAGATAGCAGAAAGCCTGATCCTTGCCAAGCAGCTTCTCCCTAAGCCTGCAAGACCTGGGGCATCAACAAGCCGTGTGGAGGGGCTGCATCCTGCAAGAGAAAACCAGCGGCGTTGCGGACCGCAGCAGAGGAGCCGCTCTGCTCGAGCAGCGCTCCTCCGAGCGTAGTGCCCGGGTGCAGCACCGTTTTTGTAACTCCTGCATGTGTTGCGATCATTTTGCAGAAGGGCTTGCTGCAGGATCACAGCCTGGCCCCACCAGCTGCGTCTGATGTGGGGTCACAGCGCCGGAGAGAGGCCGTGGTGAGTGCTGGAAATGAATGAATGAAATATGGAGTTGTGGAGGAAGACAAGCCAGAAGCCAATTTTCTGAGCACGACTCTGGATGTGAAACATAACTGCCATGCTAAGACATTAAGTAGAAGATGGACATGTTTCAAAGACAGCTTTGGCAATGGTAACGCTGATATACTTTAAACCGCCCTCTTTACTTTTGAGGTAACTCTAGCTGTATACTCACCATTCTAATCCAATCAATTGGATTCTGTTTCTCAAAGTAGCATCAGAAGGAATATTTTTCCTCTTTCAAAATTTACCACATTTAATATATGAGCAGAGCTTCCTTATCAAATAGAACTGCTTCCCCTTGTTTGTGTCTTCATTTCTTGCCTTTACAGAACAGTCTAGCATTAAAACCAGTTGTGTCTCAATATGAAATGTGGTTTACACATAAGGAATCATGCTAGAGGGGCTGCTGGGGCACCATCATTTTCTCTAAAAGCAGTGTAAAAGCCTCTCAACGTGTAAAGCATTTTGGCACATGAGTGATTTAGTAGCAGAGGGTCAGTGTTCTACAGACCACACATATCATGTAAAGATGCAGCTGCTGTAACAGGCAGACAAATTAGAGCAGAAAGATCCCTGTAACTTGCCAAAACATAAATTATTAGTGCTTCAGGCATGTTTACTCATGCTCAGGTGCACTTTCTCATTTAAGAAGCGAACTCGTCTACTCTCTACCAAGCTGCTGATTCGGGTGAGAAGGGGCAACTTGCTGGTCTGTCTCCTTTTTGAGATGCTCTACCTGCTCCCTGTGCATTCAGCAAGTTGACCACATTCTGCCTAAAGCCCAAGGGGCAAATTAAATACTCTGCAAAATGCAGGATATTATTTTTGGTAGAGATTTTTAGGAGAAAATTCCTGTGAAGGAAAAGATAGAAGTGTAGCAGAAAATACAGATTATTTTAAACTATTCCTATAAAATGCTAACACGCCACGGATCCCAGCCACGTAAGTAGGCTATCTCAAAAAGCCTGCGCAAAGGACACAGTGACTCTTCCTTTGGGAAAGGTCACACAAGTCCCCAGCTACTACTGGGGGGACTACTTTCTACTTCCACTTGGCCTCTTGGCCAGTCTCGCGCTGCCGTCTGGGTGGGTTGGAGCTGCCGTGGTGCCGGTAGAGCTGTCTGGGGCGCAGGGCAGCCCCGCGGGGGCTGGGGCTGTGGATGGGGGCTGCGGCAGGCAGGGCTGCAGGGTTGGGAGGTTCTGTTACAGCCCCCCGACCGACGGAAGAAAACAGGAATTGCAGCTTCGTGGGCTGTGCTGTATCCTTTGGGGAGCTGAGCTGTTCTGACTGCTGCTGTTGCTGCCTGACTGTGCCAAATAGGAGTTTGCTTTTCCTACAAAAGATGTTATGCAGAGAGTACTTTGATCTTGAACTTCAGCCGATTTTTAAAAACTTGTTTCTACTTTCTTTTGAAAGCAAACTTTCTTCAGCTCAAACTTAGTACTCATTGTGAATAACAGACAAATAAAAGGAAACGGTATACCATTGAACTGCATACAAAGTGTGTGTCTCCACATGGGGTGGAGAAGACGCACAACCTCAGTATTGTGAAGCTATCTAGACGATGCTCTCTGCATACACACAATGCACATTTGTATATCACCTTTTTACATTTGTAAATCACCTTTTTAACTGCTCTGTGCTGTCACTAAAGGCTGTAAATGCTGCAGAATAAATTTGCCATTATGGGTAAGGCAGCTAAGGCCTGTTTCCATGCCTTCATAGATGGGAGAAGGGACTGGGCGCTAGAGCAGTGCATGTAGCACACGTGCGGAGGGGTGAGAGCTGCACTCTCGCGCTGCACTCTCGCTGCCTAGGGCCCTGTCTGCAGAGCTCTGTGCAGGCAGCAAGGTGCTGAGCTGCACTTCATAACGAGAAGAGTCAAGCACAAGCTTAGCTTAGGAATAGCTATATGATAGAGAAAGTCAAAGCTGGTCTAATTTCTAAGTGAAAAAACAATTGAGCACTTAAGTGATGGCTGTTCTTATTGATTTGCCCTTGCAGCTGCACCTATCTAGGCCTCAAATGGAAGCCGTTCTCGCACGAGCACCGCTCCTCACAGGAACAGGCGGCTCCTCCAGCTCGCTCGGCACCTCTGCAACTGCTCCAGCTGCTCTCCCACTGCTTCCCAGCCAGTGAAAACTTGCTTGGATTTCACTGCAGATGAGAGGGGAGCACAGTCCCTCCAAAGCATTTAAAGAAAAAACTGCCAAGCACGTCACATAAGTTCCTCCTCTTTCTGACAGCAATTCACCTGAACGTCTAAGCCCACAATTTTCTTACTAATAGCAGACAAACACAGCTTTTGGCAAATGAGTTGAGAGTCTTTTGTTGCCCTACAGACCATACTATGAGCAACAGTGATCACAGTTAGATATTAGATACGTAATAATAAAAAAGTTTAGTGATTTGTACATTCAAAAGGAGGAGTATATTGCATCCAGAAATTAAAGCATGTTCCTTCAAACAGCCTGTCAGAATACCAGGGTAAAGGATGACAGAAGAGAAGGAGAAGAAGTCTTTTTACCTAAAAGTTGGTGTTAAGCTGGGCAGAGGGATTGCTAAAATCCTTATTTTACCACACCATGTATTTATTTTTGAAGAGTTGAACTATGACTTTATTTATTTTACAGAGCCCTAGAACTTCAAAGAATATTAACCTGCTAAGCAATCTCATTTTAAATGTCAGAGAGAAAAAAAAAATCAAGTCCAAGCTCTGGGTTTGAAACAGTACCATTAAAGAGATGATTTTCCATGGATAAGACATTTTTTTCTCTAGAGGCAGCACTGCTCAAAACATCTCACATGCAGAAATTTCACATGCACAAATGCAGAGAAGGCAGGTGAGTTCTACCTGGCTTTGCACCAACAAACAATCCTGGTGACAAAGTCTCTAAAACTGCATAGTCCTTCCCTCCCTGGGGTATGACTCTGGGGAGGACTTACGCTCGGAGGGGTTTGCTGAGGCCCTGCTGCTTAGCAGACACGTTGGTCATTTCCCTGTTCAGAAGGTGCTGTAATAAACAGAAGTTTGTCTCTCCCTCGAACAGAGCATGAGCACTTTGGGGGCCTCCGGAAATGCTGCGAAGATGCTGCTGCTGAACATCTGTGTTTTGGGAAGCAGTGTCTAGAAGCTGCTTCTCATTACCATTTATTCTCTGGCTTATGTAATGAGAACTTCATAGATTATCACATTAAACAATAAGGTTTCTGACAATCATGTTGCCAAATACATTTCATCTGTATGCTTCCCAGTTGGATAAGCCTGGGAAGAGCTTTACGGCAAAGCATTTGCACTGGTTGCTCAAGCTTTGCTTTCCTCAGTGAACACAGCAAAGATGACACCGGAGCCTGCCCAACCAGCTCATCCTCTGAAAGCCACCAGTGAAACTTGTTAATTAAAATAGCTCCCCATAAGTCAGATTTACACCTCTCCAACTCATTGTCCAACAGACGATGGGTTAAATCATGTTTCATTTAATCTCTGAGATGGTGCCATATTGCTCCACGCACTGAAAGGAAGTGCCAGTGCAAGAAAATCAATTCCAGCTGGAAGCAAAAGTGCAGAAAATGGTCGAGGACTCTCTTGGCATGGACGAAGTGTCCTGCGTGATATGCGAACCCACTCACATGTGAGATGCTAACAAACGTGTGAAATGTAACCGAGGGGAATGCATGCTGAGTAGCACTGTGTTCCCAGACTGTTTAGTTATGTCTCATTAGATATTTGTGCTTCCACAGGTGCTGTATCAGGCATAGAGAGCAGCTGGGATACTTTTCTCTGGCTTGAACACTGTCCTAAGCATTTTTTTTATGATGTAAACATCAAAGTTATACCGAGTTGTTCTAAGGACTTGATAGTTTTACAGATTACTTGGGGTCTATACCACAGAGGACGCTGACTTAAAAATGACTGGTCCAAATATACCTACATATAAACTATACATAAAAGCTGAACAGAAAAAGGGAATGGTTCTACCTCAGTATGAATTACCCAGAAAAGATGGTAGAGAAAATGAAAGACCTGTGCTTTTTGCATGCTTGTACAGAACTCAGTCTTATCAGAGTTTCCCAGATAGTCCCAGGACTGAGCGCTAATGCCAGCTTGTGGTTTCTTGCGCCTTTCTTTCGGAGGTGCCCTCTGCTTCCTTCCTCGTCTTGATTTAGAGACACCTTCCCTTCCAAGAACCTAACACAGATTTTTCATGGTACCTGACTTCTTCCTGTGAACTCTGAAGAACAGCAAAACAAAAAGAGTACTGGCCTCTAAAATACCATCAGGAGCATCTGCTACAACTCGTTCTTGTAGGCTGAGACATTTCACCTCTCTCAGTTACTGTTTCAGGGTCTCAGCACACCCTGGCAGATGTCCCCAGTGGTACCTGCTCCTGCTCCAGAATTTATCTTTGCAGCAAGATCAGCTGTTCTGCAGAGCAGTGAAGAGCTGGGCGTGCTGGGGACAGGGGGAATCCTCCCCCCGGAACAACAGGTCCCCACAGTTTGAGCAATGCTGATTTAACCTGTCTGGCAGCAAGAGTCCTGTTCCCCCACTGTAAACCTCACCAGCACATAAAGCAGGAAGAGAAGTGCAGATTGAGGAGTAGGTATCACCACAAATGATCTTTAACTGTACACATAAACAATTTTAATGCATTGCTTATTAAATGTGCAGATGGTGAGGAGTGGAAGTGGTTTCTTTCCACATGAAACACAAAATTCTGTGCTTTAAAAATAAACTCTTATATTTCCTTAATAGGAACAGTAAGAGAATTTTAAGGCAAAGGGTGAGTGATTAACTATAGATAATCTCGCCTCTCACATCACATGGCTCAAAATAAATGACTGAATCTATTGAAATTTATACCATGATAGAGAATTACTTTGTCTAATAACCAAATTCTACATCTTCTCATGAGTTTGTCGCAAAGATGAGCTTTGTTGTCTATTTCTTACAGGTGTACTTATGCTAAGAATATTATGTAGGGGCATTGATAATTTCCCCAGTCTTTATCTTTTTGATTGCTCACAATTCTTCTCATACATTTCCTTTCAGGCTAGAATTTGGTACACGTGTTGTCAATAGGAGAAAGAATTTTTCTTAAGAGTTAGTGAGAAGAATTCAGTTGCGGCCAAGAACGATGAAAGCTGGGGGGAAATGGAAAGTGCAAACGCTGAACAACTCTGCACAAAAGGGAAAAAAGGTATCTGTGTAAATCCTGGCAGAGATGTAATCCTTTGGGGCATCTAGGAAAATCAGTTTTGCTTTAGCCATGTTCTGGGAATTTAGAAACCATACAGCACAAATACGCCCTAGGTTTGTTATACAATAAGACTAGCCATCTGCCAGCATTCTCTTGGCACTGCTTGTCTCTACATATATAAGTCAAGTGGAAATTTCCATTGACTTAGAGGGGCTTTCAGGCCTCTGTAGAGTCTCACATGTATGCACAAGAAAGCTGCATACAATTCACATTGCTCTTGCAAAATATATCAATGGTTGAAACAAAATTTACCAAGACAATCATGTATTAATGCTATTCTGCAAGCTTTCTGCTGGTATTAAAAGAAATTGCAAATTTAAATTCACTAAGCCTCCACAATACATAACAAGAGTTAACCTGCAGTTCAGTGAGATTTTTAGCAGCATCCCTGCCATGTTCGTATTTGTTGTTGTCAGAATCATGAAATTAATAATGGAAAAACGGCCTCTTGGCACTGTGAGGCTTTTCAAGAATCTCTCAAGTCTCAGTCTAGTCTGTAAATTTGCACCCATATAATTCATCTAGTTATCCCAAATCACTAAGGCTGTAGTTTTTTGCTCTACTAATGAACAGCTCAGCAGTTATGGAATTTTTTGCAAGAAACATCAGAACAGGGCCTAGGCTGCCATGTTCCTTCTCAGCAGGCTCCCTGTTAAGTTCTTCTAATAGAAACACTGACGGCTGTACAGTTCAAGAGGCTCAGCCCACCCTTTCTGGTTGCTGTATCTATCTCAGCTGTGCCTACTCCAGAGCTAAGTGTTTAGCAGTTGTACCTCTGTCTTTGACCAGTTTTAAAAGCTGTTGTTTATGGTGGCAGAGGCCGCACTGCAGTGCATTCCTTCTGCTGAGCCTAACCACAGGGAAACTGCAAAGTGAGCAGCAGCAACGCAGCGTCTCCCCTCTGAATTTGCCATGTGCCTCCATTCCAGAAACTCACTTAGTTCACAGTGGGTAAGTAGAAAGCAGTCTGGTAGAAACAGAGTGTGCAAGAAACCTAGGAGAGCCTATTGACCCATTGACTTTGCAAAAAGTCGAAGGATAGCCAGTCACAAATATTTTGCCTGCAGTTCCTAGCAGCAGTACAAAAATGCTGTAACTGATTATAGAAAATCTTTTCCTTGCAGCAGAGGTCATTTCAGGACATGCTCACTTTAATACCATTTGCCTTGTGCCAAGTTCCTGGTTAGTAAATGCTTTCTATGTTAGGGCTAGGAAAAAAAAAAAAAAAAAAGCTTCTGAGATCATTTTCCACCAGTAGCTACAAAGGTGGCACTCTGAACTTTTAACAGATTTGTTTTTAACCCAAGTGGGGGCTCTGTAAAATCTGCTGAATCTGCAAGGCCAGAGTTGTACAGGATATGTGTATCTGAGCTCAGGAACTGTGCTTTTAACCTGCACTGTCTCACTGCGGCTACATTGCACGCAGCAGGAGAACGAGCTCACTGTGAATCCATCTAATAAAAGCCAAGGGGGTAAGGAAGGCAAGAAGTCTACCTGGAGATACACTGCAGGACAGACCCTTAAGACGGTGTCTGGCATTTGAACAACGGAATATTTTTTGGCTCCATCAGCACTGACTTCCAAACAGCTGATCCAAGACTGCAAGAGGGGGGAAGGTTGTAACATGTTTAAGTTATAAAACAGAACCAGAAACCACATGTTCGATATAAGCAAGTTCCAGGTTTCTGCTCTTGGACACGCCTTAACCATGTTCAGCCAGACAATAACACACTGCAGTACTTCAGTTTTAAATGGTTAAAGGTGTCCTCTTTTCAGATGAAATCTGAGTGTGAGTTTATTTTATAATGAACTCATTTGGCAAAGGGTTTATTTATGCACAAATACTTTGCAGTGTCCTGTACAGAAGGAGTGATGCATGTGCTCCTGAAGTCAATGTACAAGTCATTCAGAGTGCTTTTTCCTTATGTCTGTCCTTAATTTCGAATGCAAACAGTCCTATTCATTTAAAGATTTTTTTTTTTTTTCTGGTTTACTCTGCACTTTGCCTACAACATAGGTCTTCCTAATGAGAAAAGAAAGGTTGAATACAGGTGAGGAAAGCACACAGAGGTGATCTGTCCTCACCACTTCCGACTGTCCGACTTCTAAAGCCTGCAGTCACCTTGCAGTACTTTGTGATTTTCATCAGCTAACAGTGCCAAGAAAGTGATATGAAGCAGAGAGCAAAGACAAGGAGACAGCAATCCCTATCACTGACGAGGCTTTGGCAGAGCTGATGGATACTGTTATCTGAGGATTATTAACTTTTTTGAAAATCTTCTTTTGTCAGGTCGTAGTATTGTATTAATGAGCCTTATTGCGTGGGACCAAAGGGAAGGCAGAGCCGGGTCCGCACAGCCTGGGGATGGCGCTGGCGGGTGGCCATGGCGCAGTCTGTCATTGATCCTCCGCGGCGCAGTCTGCTGCTCCCCCAGAGGAAGATCACAGACTACTCGGGTTGGCAACTCGCTGCCAGAGCAGGACTCTGTAAATGTCTCCGTCACAGTGAAATATAATTTACAAAGAACTGTGGAAGTCACAAGCTGATTCATTTTGTGTCTGTAGATTTTCTTTCCTGTTACACCGAGTATATTTCAATGCAAGGTAACCCTGACGTGTGCCCCCTCGGAGCAATGCTCACTTGTCTTTTACACAGGTTGTCACCTTCTTTCTCACTCCTTATTCAGCAAAGTCAAGGGAAGAAGAGTGGGGAAAAATCATGGAGAGAGAATCTTCAGCTATGCTGATTACAGCTGTTTCCAAGAGGGTGGTGAAGAGGAAAAAAGGAAATATAGTTTCTCTGTAGCGAGCCCTTTCTCCATCACTTATGCCAAGGAGAAGTACAGTTTTACTTTAAAGGCTTGTTAGCTGCAATACTTAAGCTCTGTTAATTGTTAATCAGAAGCTTTATTGCTACAAAAAGGCTGGTAGAGAAGCCTTCCCTTATGGGCCAGAGTCCTAAAATACTTGCTCAATTTTTGTTTTGCTAAGTGATGTAAAATTCACTGACTTTCACCATAACTTCATTATTCCTAACAATTTGCTACAATTATTTGCTTTTGATATGTTCCTTCATATGTATTTCCTGTATTTCAAATCAGGTGGTTGTACAGCAGTAACACCGAGAAGATGGACTGGGCCAAAAGGAACAAATTCTTTGTAAAATTAGATCTTGAACAGATGCAGGGCAGTCATGGCAGGACAAAGTGTTTTTCAGTTCCACGAACTGTGGCGTATCTTAGCTCTCGTTGCAAAATAGAGACATGCATAGTTAAATGTGTTGGATTTTATTAAGTGCATGTTTTATATCCACTGGGTTTTGATAACTGGACAACTGCAAATTCATGCCTCTGCTTCTTCTAAACCATCCAAAACACACATGTCTCAGACAACAGGCCAGCTTTCAGAACACCAGGAACTTTTTTCACAATTAATAGCTCAGCAAAAACTGTGGGGGAGAAGGGAGAAACACAGAAAACCTGTGTAAGGACCACACTATTTAGTTCCTTTTAGTAGCTAATGCTGCTGAGTGGGTGGTTAATGCTGCTGTCAGCCAGTTGGCTGCTCCATGCAACCAAATTAATGCTAATGCTTTGCAGCTGAGTTCAGTGAAACATATAAATCAATCCTAAACCAGAGTGGTTGAGGTAGTGAGCAGCAGTGGTTTTTGTCTTTTCTGGTCACTGGCTTCAGCTTTGTTTGAAAATGTAAGTTTTTAAAAAGCTTCTTATTCTCCTAAGAAATCTGTGCCCTGTGTTTATTTCAGAGACTTCCCATTGAAAGACTTGTAGCATGTGTAACAATATAAATGGTGCATTACAATTTTGTATTGTTTTTCAAAGTACAAACTTACTAAGTGGTACTTAGGAATATCAATTTTCAGAAGGCTATGGGAAGAGGCTTCTGAACTATTTAATGCTGAGAAAGATGAGCGAAGGCTGATGTTGGAAGCCTAGCTTAAAGTATTTTATGGAGCAGGTCCTGGAAGCTGTCTTCCTGAACCTGCTCTTTGAGCTTGTCCTGGGAAAAGGCCCTAGAAGAAATATTTGGACACACTTGGCAAGGAGGAGAGGTAGGAAGCGGTACAAGAGCTCTGTAGGACACAGTGACCTAGAAGCACCCTGGGCCTTCCCGCTGCCTGGAGTGACACTGCGGCTGGTGGTTAGGTGTGCAGGGCCAGCCACTTTGGCACGCTGCTGCATGTACTTGTGCCATTGCTGGGTGCCTCTGGGCAAGTCAATGGCAGCTGCAGCCCAGCCTCCAGTCTGTGGTTTTTAGCTATGCTTTAGTTCAGTTTCTGACAGTTTTGAGGTGCTAAAATCTAAGACATAATTTTCTCACTGGTATGTGTGCTTGCTTCTCCTTACCCCTTCTCCTTACTGCTTCTCCTTACTGAGTTTTCAGTTAATCAGTTTGTCCATATGCACACAGGTGGCATCCTGATTCAGCTGACTCCAAAGTGAAGCCATGCTTGCCCCGTACTCCTAATTAATGTGGGCAAAGAGAAACACTTGCTAAAACTGAAAGTCCTTTTGTTAAAACACCTTATTCCTATTTCATCTACAGTTTTTTTTAACCTAAACACATGTCAAACATTCAATTTATTTAGCCTAAGCATAAAGCTGTTGTCACGTTTTTCAGAGCGAGGTCTGATTGCTTTATTTCTCAGAAATTTGTTTCAAATGCCAACTATATTATGATTTTTCTATCTTTAGATAGCCTCGTCATAAAGTTATTAGGAGAAATCTACTTGGCGCAAGAGAGAGAGAGATAATAGAACAAAAAGTGCACAAATTAGAAGTTGACTCTTATATTGCTTCATTACTATTGCCCTCAAGTGCTTGTAGTTGTTTGATGGAATCAGATGAGTCCAGTAGTCTTTTCTAAATATTCCAATTCAGCTAATGTTTGATGAATAATGATTAGATTAAAAGGAACAACAGGTATCTAAAGCACATCTGACTTAGTGCCTCTGCTCGAGCAGTCAGTGTAGGGCTGCTGCAAGGCTAAGCTGCCCTGATTTCTCCATAGTTGGCCCACAGATTTATGTTCTGCTGTAAGGCTCTCTTAATCTCATCAACATTCACAGCTGAGGCTAAATGGTCCCATCTCATTGTCTTATACTCATTTCTGCGAACACATTCAGTTCTGAAGACTGAAAGGCTGCTCTTGGGTTGTAGTGTGGTTCTTACTGAGTAGAAAGAATAGGTTCCAAAGGAAATTCTACTGTAATTAAGTAGATTTGTGGTATACTAATGCTGGTATGCTAATGTGATAGCTAGTAAAAGGCTTGAGTGGCCACAGGGCTTTCAGGGGCTGCAGTAGAGGTGATTCTTGGGACCTCTGCCCAAAGTCCAGCCTGTTCTTCTCTATGTAATGCGATGCAATTTAATAATATATAATGTAATGAGTTGAGGCTCTCTACAGCCTCCCAAAACACTGTGGTCTTGGACTCTGCTTTTCTTATATCTATATATGAGGTGCTGGCTGTGGGACTAGCTATTGGGCTCTGCACTGACTCTCTCCTCCAACTGGTACATCAAAGGAGATCAACTGGTTTCCAATGTCTCCAGAGTTTCCAAACCTTTTCAGTGAGTCTGTACTGAAAAGCTGCTTGAGGGGAAGGAGAACTTAATCATGTAAATGTTTTGTCTGATTTTTTTGCAGTCAAAAATCTGAAAGGAATCTGAAAGCTTTCAGATCTTTTTCAGGGGTGAAGGGAATTTTTTTAAACTGGGATTTCTGCAGCAATGGGATCATTGTAACTTGGGGCAAATGAAGTGCTGCAGCTGTGGATCACAGCACAGCTTTTGAGGTCTGCAGGAATCTCTGCAGAGGAAAAAAAAAAAAAAAAGTACTTGAAATCTACCCACTGACACTAAATATAACCTTCTGGTAAACATTAAGACTTCAAGGGCTTTGTGGCTGATGATCACGTTAAATTCAGGATATCCAGTGAGAGGGTGGGGTGGAGAATTTAAATATGAAAAGCAACCTAGGGGGAGGGGAAGAGTCTGAAGGCTGGAGGAGAAAATTGCAAAGACTAACATTTTAGTGACTAACATTTTCTATCTGCCTCTATGGTTTGTCCAGTTCATAGAGACAAAGCAGTCACAAGGTTGAGATCTTCACTGATAGTGCTCAACATACAAGAGACTGTGGATCATGCTCAGTTTCAATGGGGAACTTTGTTTTAAAGTGCTGTCCTCTCAGTGAGGCCTATGGACAAAAGGCAGATGCTGCCTCCCTGTCCCTTCCATTTTGTTCTTTCTGCTTGGAATATAATTCACATTCTCTGTGTTAGTGCTCTTGCCTTGGGCATCTGTGCCCTGAAAACTGTCTAAAACCAACTAGAGAGGATGTCACATGGGGCATCAAAGAGCCAGAAGACAGTACCAGCTTTGAGTCCCTACCGATGTGGGCTGTATTTGCCCCAGAAGTACTTGAAAGCCTCTGTATCTCCTTGTCACACCATAACCCCAACCGTTAGTCTGCCCTTCCTCCAAGCAAGGCCTTTAGTTTGAGTACAGCAGCAGCAAAGGACAAGCAAGTTTCTCAAGCAGGTCATAAACTGCACTATACAAATATATCTCTAGCACTATCATGGGTATCTTCTAGCCTGAAGTGCTGTTCTTAGCTTTGCACGGAATACCAGCAGGTCTAGTCATACAGCACGTGGGAGAAATTTCACCCATAGCAGAATTTTTTGGATTGTTTCTTGGTAATAGGAGTTGTGAGTTACTGGGGAAAGTGTTTAAAGCACTTGGGCCACTTTCAGCGCTGCCTGGTGAGGTGGGCAGCTCTTATCCTGGTGGGTTGGTAGACTGGTGTTTGCAAATACTATGACAACTGGAAAGCAGGATACCAGAGGCCTTTGCTCTAAGCTAGTAGAATCCATTATGCGTTTTGCAAAAACAAACATTTACCAATCCTAGAAGTCACTGCTTGTTCTGTTATTTTAACTCTTAGTGTGATTCAAAATTCTTTTTCCAAGCCGATCACAATTTGTATTTAAGTGGGAGCACCTTACAAAGCATTCAGAGAAGAGCGAGAAGCATTGTGTCTGTTGAAAACTGGATCCAAACAGAGACAGACCTGTTGCCAACAAGGACGGAAACTTGGCAGCCCTGTTTAAAGCTTCCCACACAGACACCGAGGACACAAGAAAACAAAGAAGCTCTAGTCCCTGAGGGTCCTGCCACTCCCCAGGCAAGACCCGTCCCTTCTCTGTGTTCCCTCTAGCGCTCTCACACTTTCCTTCTCTCTGTGCCGTTAGGCACAGCAATAATATATTAAGCCTTACGGAGCTGGAAAAAATACAGGAAAGGGTTAAGAAATGAAAGGAAAAAAGCACTCCACACAGAACCTGGAGGCAAGCCAGTGTCCCCGAATGACTCGGCTGAGCCGGCAGCGCCAGCGAGTGCGAGCAAGCGCTGCTGCTCGCTGCCCTGCGCTCCCCGTCCTCTCCTCTCCCCGCAGGGCGGGCATGGCCCAGCCCTCTGCCTTTATCAGTGAGAGGAGTTGACCTTCTTGGTCTCCATTTGATTTGTGAGCCTACAGACATTGCCAAATTTATTTTGTACTTTGAAGACAGCAGCAAAGACCAGAAGCAAAAGGCAGGAGGAAAAAAAGCTGAAAATTCAAAGAAATGGTTTCCCCCAGCTGAGTGGAAGCACCTTTCCTGCGTCAGCCCCGAGGAAGCAAGAACGGCTGCAGAGCACAGAGCAGGGCAAGCTGCCCAGGGTGCCAGGAACATGCTGTTCCCTTGGCTGTGCGATGCAGGGAATTGTTCGTCCATATGCTCCAACTTGATGGGACTCTCTTTGCTCCCACAGAGAGCAAAACATGCCCTTAATTCAGAGGGGCTCTTGCTTTACTCAGGGAGGCAGCAGGAGAAGCTGGGTGCTCATGAGCATGGGCGAGGCTGTCAGCTAGAACTGTTCAGCAGCCATTTGCCACATACACTTTGGGAAGTCTTTTGCATAATTCTCTCTGAGGGAAGACTACAGAGTTTAGTAAAATTGTCTGAAATTAGTTGAACAGCTTATGCCAACCTAGCCTGGTCTCTGTACCCACCTTGGCCTTGCAGTAAGCTCTGTGACCAGTGCTTTCTGTGAAGACCAGTCTCCAACTTTCTGGGTGTTACTTCTGTGGCTGAAAGTCATCCTGCTCTGTACCACCAGGGAGGGCTGGCAGTCAGGGGCCTGCTTCAAGACAGTCCCACTATGTGCCTGTATGTAATTTTGACAGAACTTCCAAGACTTCTGTTTTTACTGTGTTTGTCTCATAAATTGCAATATCAACCAAAAGGTGGTCAGATGAGAGTTCACTGAGTAGTGAATGTGAAACCCTGATCAGAGCAAGCTAGTGTTTGCATTCAAATGTTTTCTGAAGCGAGTTTTACCCAGCTGCCAGAGGCCTTGCTGAGGCTGCTCATGTCCCTCTCCCTCTACAGTTATGATAAATGTCTCCTTGTGACTCATATTCAGGCTCTCAACTGCCTTACTGCCTACTTTAGCTTCACGCAAATGTCTGCTAAAGAAAGAAACAGAAACACCCTCATTCAGATGCCTCAAGCATTTAATTTTAAATACTGAGAGTACTGCCACTGGCATTAGAAGCAATAAGCTCATATAAGGGTGGTGAGAGGAGTGCGGAGTTGGGAAACTGAATGGGGGGAGGCTGAGAAGCATTCGGAAGGGAAGTACAAGAGGCACTAAACAAGAAGGCGAGCAGCTAGCAATTACAGCTTGGTAGGATCCACACAGTTGACCAACACTCCATTCCCTGTGACTTTAAGCAATAAGAAAAGAACCATCAGCTTTGACTCTATGCCCAATAGGGGATTATTTCTGGCTTTTTTTAATTTCTTTTGGCTTTCCTGCGCTTGTGTTTTGAGAGATGAGACCATAAGGTTGGCCAAATACCACTTTGTTTTTCTTCTGTTTTTAAAACATTCATTTTAATACCAAGCTGTAACAAATAAATCTATGGCTGGATTGTAACTAACCTGTGTGGGTCCTTAGATGAGCTTTAAGATGGGAAGATTTGCCATAAACTTTTTCACAGCCCACATAGTGGCATTTGTGCTTTTTCTGGGGTGATCCAGGGTCAGTCCAGCTTCTTCCGCGCTTGTTCTTTTGTCTGGGGCTTGACTCGGTTACTGCAGCCAGGGCAGTAGGTGTGGCTGCTTTTCCTCCTCCACGTTTACCAGCCGAGGACACACTTTCTTCCCCAAACTCCGTAGGAGCAATAGAAATGTGTATTTGTTCTGTGATATCCAAGGTCTCTGGCTTTTCTGTCCGAAGAGTGGGTGAGTTTGGGATGTGCTGGTTCAGATCTGCCAGAATGCTGGCTACCACAAATAGTGAGGATCCATTGTCCTTCCCGGACTCCCTGGCTTCATGCTTATCGTCTCCATTGGAGGAAGGCATTTTTGCTGCATCAGGTTGGCAATCGGACTCCCCTTTGGGGCTATGGATAATAGCACGACTGGACATAGAAACAAGGCACTCGGCTGCAAAATGATCCACGTAGGCTGCTGTTGCCATTTTTCATGAGTTTAAAAAGAAATCCAAAAATAAGAAGGGAAAAAAAATTAAAAAGCACTTTTTTAAAAAAAAAAAAAAAAGGCAAGCAGACCTTTCCCTCCTCTTCCTTAAGATCTCGTTGTAGAAGTGAAGGATGAGACCACGCAGCTATGAAACACGCACTTTGTTCGTGAGGATCACACCCGGCTTGTCCCTAAATCCAGAACGCATTGGAAGTCCATCGACAGGGGAGGGAATGAAGAGCAAATTCTCGCAGGGGCAGCTTGTTGCTTGGAGCAGGCGCTGGTGCCGCTTTTGCTGGAGGCTGGGGAAGAGGCGCGTCCCTCTCCCGGTGACAGGAGAATCCGCCTTCCCCGTTATTGCTCCGCGGAGTCGCCGCGCGCCCCGCGGGGCGGGGCCTGGGAAAACATCTGGCCCTGACGTCACCGCGAGCCACATCCTGCGCCGAGCAGGTTAGGGCGGCGCGCGCCCGCCGCCGCCAAATGAAAGGGCGCGTCCCATTGGCTGGCGGCTGGGCCGTGCGCGCGCCTATGCCCCGCGGCGGGAGCGCGCGGAGCCCCCCGCCAGAGCCGGTGCCAGAGGGGCGAGTTTAACAGGCATGAGGAAAGTTTATTGGGGAAGTGCTCTAAGGCTGGAGCGGCCGCGTGTGGCACGCAAGGAAGGTAACGCGCTTTTCTTGGAGCTGTGCTCCCGCCCTCCTGCATGGATACTAATAGGTCAGGACAGGCTTAGTGAAGTGCGAGGGAACACACTGCGGAGATCACCTGCCTGCCTGGCGGGCCTCTCCGGGCCCTTGGCTTCCTCTAAATTGTTCAGGGGTACAAATGAAAGCAAGTTGCTTTTTGTTGTTCTCCTTTTGCCGAAGAAGCGGCTCAGGCAGTTTCAGGGAGGTCACTGGGTTTAGTGTGTGACAACTTACTGAGCTAAAATAGCGGATCTGAAAGTGGTTAGTCTGTGGTGGACCTACCTTTTGCTGGAACATGTTCTCTGAACTACTTCCTGTGAAAGTTATGTCTTTAGAACAGAGGAACATTTTCTCTGAGATAGATTGTGTTGAAACCAGAAGGGAGAAGGGTTTCCAAAGAAGTTTTTATTGTTGTTTTTTTTTCTCTGAGTTGGAAAGTTGTGGAGTTTGTCGGGGTGTAGAAGGAAGTCAAGGTCTATTGCAGAAACCTAAATATTTTTGGTGTTGAGTAAAACTTTGGTTCCATACGTGTCCAAATGCCTCTCTCAGGAGCAGCCTCTGCCTGACCTGCCATCACACCATGCTCTAGGTTGTCCTGTAACATGTCCCCTCCGGGCCAAGCCCTTGGGACACCCGTCCGGTCCCGTTGGTCTCTGTGGGGCTGGAGTCCCTCCCGGAGACAGGACATGGGCCCGCTGGAGGCAGGGCCGGCACTCCGCACCCCTGTGGGAGGCTGTGCTTGCAGGCTCAGCGGAGCCAAATTGTTTTGGCACAGTGTCTGTTTTGCTGAGCATGTCTATAGGAAACACTTCCACTTTCCAAACAAAAAGAACTTGAGTGTGGGAATTCCCTTCTTCTTTTTTTTTCCCCAAATGAAAAAGTAAACCTAATTCCAGGAAGATATTTAAGTGATTCTGCTAGGGATGGGGCTGCTAACAGGACCTGCCTGGAAAGCCTCAGAGGTAGCTGCAGGTTCCTGTGCTCCCTTGGTCTGAGGGAAGGCACGGGTCGCTCCCCCCTATTGTTGCCATCTTGGAGGCAGGAAAAGGCCGAGTTGGGACATGAGGGCTCAGCCCCAGGAGAAGCTCTTGGTGAAGGGGTGCCCGGGGAGTGCGGGGACCACTGGGGCTCTCCTACCGTTCCTCTCGGCCGCCTCGTCCCCTCTGGCGTTGCTGCTGCCGCGCTCCCTGTGTCCCCATCGTGTCACGTCCCCATCGCCACAGCCAGGCAGTGTGGGGAGAGAGCTGGTGCAACAGCTACCACTCCTGATTGGCTGCACAGTCCCCTTTCTGAGCCCATCGGAGCTGGGCAGCCAATGGGAGAGGACCTTACATGGCTGTGTGTAGGTAGGCCTGGCCTGGGGCCTCAGCCATGACATGGCAGCCAGGCCAGAGGCCCAGCTTGGCCCCTGGGCCTGTGCCCGGCCACCAGCCGCCTGCCTCGGGGGGAACGTGGCCGAGCTGCCTCCCTGTGAGCTGTTGTGCTGGAGGGTCTCTCCCTTGTGAAGAAGGAGGTCTCGGCCACTGGGTGAATGCTACGGAAAGAGTTCGTGGAAAGCCGTGGGCTGGAACACCCCCAACACGTTGGTGTGGCAGCCACGTATCTGCCTGGCCGTGGGTGCTGCGCTGCCCTTTGTGGTGTGCTTATTTATCCAACGAGTGGAAAAGTGACATTTTGGGAAGTTTACAGCCAATCCTAAACTCACCTCTGCGGAGCATCCTGCAGCTATTAACGTTTCTCACCAAATGAGCTGAATTTTGCAACTGAGGTTACCAAAAGCATTTAATAAACACAGGGCATGTCCTGCTCTCTCCTTCAGTTTTATTTGGCTGGGGAGTTGCTGTGTTCTCAGCTGTGGGCGTTCGTCCTGCAGACTGCAGGCAGAATTTTTTCCCACTGTTATGGTGCTCTTTTTCCATTTAACCAGATAATTCAGTCTGGGTTTTGGCAGTTTTTTTAATATTTAGTGTTTTGTTAATACATATAGAGTTTTGTTTAGTAATAAATGCAACAGAACAATTTTAAATGGAATCCACCCCATTCTGACCCTCCCACAATAGCTCATTGCTTTAAATTACAGGATTAAGAACTTCTAAATTGCTTTGTGAAATAAAACAGGTTTTACAATAACAAGAACTTTAAATTGAATGTAACAGAGTCCTTATGCAAATACCAGACTTGCTCCAAATCAGTTGATATTTAGCCACTAGAAAAAAAAAGTGGTGGCAAGATTTTTATAGCTGGTGTAAAAGCTGCTGCATTAATTACAAGGGTAACTTGATATCAAATTGTTATAAAACAAATGATCGTTGAAGTCTGTAAGATGCAAAATTAATACACATGTGCAGTTTGAAGTGGGAATCTTATGAGCTGAAGAAATTTTAACTGAGAAAAAAGTTCCTAATAATGTGATAAACTAAATGCACAATTTTATGGTAGCAGACATTTCATCAGCACTTTTCCTGTGTGTATCTTCTATTTTTGTACACTTCTGCTTTATATCTAGTGAGTCAGATCCACAAAAAGTGTAAAACTCTGGTATTCTGTGAATTTCAGTAAAGTTTTGGTATTTTCCAAGATCCCAGGAAACCATTCATGAGAATGGAAAAAGTGGAGGCTATGCAGTGCCTCTTCCCTTTTCAGTTCCTACATGGTAGCTAGAAGATGAAAAGACATAATTTCATTTTATTTGTCTCCATAAATACTACCCTGTCCAGACAACCCCAGAGAAACAGATAAAAAGGAAAGGATGAAAATAGCAGACATCTCTGGTTGCGTTCCTGTGGTACCTGTCTTTACAGTGCTGTGTGTTAACACAATATTTATGTTTATTGCTGCTTTTCTGGTTGCTCCTTAGCAGTTCTGTGGTTTGAGGGGCTTCTTTGTTTTTGGACACTGTCTCTGCTAACAAGGGTCCAGCAGCATCTGTGTTTCTTCTGCCTATCACAAGGCCAATTTTCTGCCATACTCCAGGGCTCGCACAGTAGCTGGGCGGTTGCATCTTCTGCTCAGCTTTGAGGTCTGCCCATTTTCAGCTGTTTACAAATCTCTTTTGCTGATGTCAAGTTAATAATTACGCAGAACTGGTAGAGGGTAGGAAGAAATGGAGGAAACGAAAAGGTTTCCTTCTGTTGAGCAATGCTCTCCATTAAATGTTTGTACACTGCTGTTTCTCCAGGGCTGCTGGTAAGCCTTATTAAGAGTTAAATTCAGAAGTACACCCACATTTTCAGGATCCCTCTAGCTCATTTTATTTTTGAGAAATCATTATGTCATTTGTTTGCAAACAATTGCTTAAATTAATATTGGCACCACCAAAGAGTCTCCAGTCATTGAAGAGTATTTTAATTTAAGACTCTAGTGGCTTAAGTGTGACAACGCTTTTGCAAAGGGCAGAGGAAAAACTTGGTTATCAAAAAAACTCAAGCCTTTTATCTTGATGTGTGGTGTCTGGAAGTCAGCGCCAGTCACAGGTTTCACAAACACTTACTTGTATGTGTGGTACCACTGGGGTGGTGGAAATTACCTTACAAAGCTGTAGGTCTTGAGTTTGTATGGTAGCTCTGCAGAGCTTTGTGTATCCCCTTAGAACCTCAAGTAGGTCTTGTGATATTTATGGTTTCAGCTATATGAAGACACCAAGATGAGGCTTGCTTTTTTTATTTATTTATTTTTTTTAACCACCCCTTTGAAGTAGTTACCAAAGAAAACGTTTGCAGTGTCTTATACTGGAATGAACACCTGTCTACATGAGCACATGTATGGGGTGATATACACATATCCTAACACATGTATAGGTTTAAAGCACTTCCAGAGAGAGCTGCTTGTAGGAACCAAGTTGCAGAAATGCCTGTGGACTCTGCAATGCCTCTGTTCCCCAGCGTCTTTGCTGGCCAGGATCTGTGCGCGGTTGCTGGCAGCTGTGCGCTCCGAGGGCAGCAGTGCGGGTAGCGTGACCTTGCGCACGCTGCTCTGTGGCTTTCAGGTTGTGCATCCTGTAAAACTGTGAGGCTGTGTCCACTGGAAAGGGATTTGCAGCAGCAGTGTGTCCCGCGTGGCCGGCACAGGAAGCAGGAATGCTGGAATAGCATGCTGGGCGCTGCTGGTGCCATCTTTCCAGCTCGGCTGAATCCGGACTTGTCGTGAAACTGCTTTTGGGAAATGTCCCATCTGATTTCCAGAATAATTTGATGGCTTCTGTGGGCAGTCCTAAACTTCTAACTTGTTGAGTATTGTACGTCCATGGTGCCAAGAGCAAGTGCTAGAGAGGAGCTGTTGTAATTAATGACAGCAGACAACAGCAGCAGAAATTAGCATGGCACAGCTAGATGAATGACTGGGAAAATGAAATCTGAAGGAAGAACAAAAAAAATTGAGAGGCATTTTATATTTTTGATGGAAGGGACACAATAAAAAGACAGTGTTCTCTGTACTATATCAGTTTCTGCTATCATGGATGCTATGGGAAAGGGAGCACAATATCGGTATAAAAACATTTTTACAGTAAAATAGTGCTTTAACTTCTTTATTATTATTATTACACTTCTTAGTCCTGCTCTGCGACACAGCATGAAGTGACAGCCCAGGTAGTAGAAATGTGTAGCGATGACAGTGCTAGATGCACATGGCTAGATCTCTGTTTAACTGATTTCATGGGAGGACTCTTGGTGAGGCTGCCCACACACCTCTGAGTGTGCAAGTTCTGCCTGTGCATTTATAAGCTGAGATGAGTTGTGAGGGAAGATTTGATTTTTTTTAAATACATATGTGTATATATTTTTCCCTTTTCTCCTAAGGGGAGAAGTAGTGGGGAGGAAGGCTCAGTGAAACCATTGCTGCTTGCCCAGGAAGTATTTTATTCCCATGCTTTTATTTTAGAATCCAGCAATGATTTTTCTTTTCCTCAATGATTTCCTCGATGGCTATTTCCCACGTACCATTCCACCCACAGTATTTAGTAAGCAAAAAGATATGTGACTTATTTTTATACATTTTTTTTCATTTTTTCCATTTATTAGCCTTTCTTGACACTCCATTGAGCAAATCAGGACTTTCCCGGACAAATCTGTATGCACTTGTGCATACAGGCACATATAGGATGCCTCTGCCTTCTCTCTGTCGTGCAGCTCCTCTGAGCTCTGCGGGTGTGGGTGGCAACAGTGCTGGCATCCAGATGCCTCTTACTTGCACAGTGCTGCTTCATTTCTGAGCATTAGTCTTTCCAGACTGGAAAGCCCAAAGGCAGGAGTGGAGCACATCACTGCGAGCGTGAAGCTGAGTCAAGGTGTCCAGTTCTTGCTTCAATTTCCTTTTCCATCCTCCTTTTATTCTTCTGCTTTGTAATTCTTGCAAGGTTGCTCTCTGTTGTGTGCTACAGGAGAGCAAAGCTGTAGGGCTGTGTCAATTTATAAATAAACTTCCAAGCATGTGCGTAATATGCAGTGGCCAGTGATCCCGAGACATCCAACCGTAACAAACCAGCAACTGTACCAGTGAAAGGATTTTTTAACTGTTGGTGTAAATACTTAAGAATTTTGGGAAATTTAGCTTCCCTGCCATAAAGAAATCATAAAACTTGAGATGATGGAAGCCAGGTCTTCATGTGGTGTATATTTGCATGGAATCAGGTTAAAAAAACCCAGGAAGTTATTTCTTTTAAATATAACATCAGATTGAATAATTCTCAGCAGGGAAAAGGAGGATAGAATATGCTCTGGTTAAAGTATGTCAGGCGTAGAAAGCTAAAATACAAGAATGATAAATTTTTCAGGCTCTGTAACAGGAGCTTGGGATTTGGGTCAGATTTTGCCAGTTACAAAGCAGAAAATTATAAAGCCAGAGGCTGTGTTGAAAATAATCACTTCCACTGGATTTAATCCTACTAAGTCTTTCTTTTGAGATCTGTTTAGCTTGTTTTGATATTGGCTTTGGTCTTGTCATCTTGGTCATCTGAGAGATCTTTTTTGTTGTTGTTTCCCCCCACCCCCTCCACCCACCCCCCCTTTTAAGGAGCGTAAACGTAGAGGAAAGCATAACGAGCAGAGGAATTAGGACAGAGGAGAGAGAAATTCTCTTGCTGCTGCATGACTGAAAAGCGAATGCAAGGGATGGACAGACTGAGGTGGACTGTTTGGTGCTCTCCGATGTCAGAAGTGAGGTTGCTGAAAAAATGACTGAATGTGTGTGAGTGGTTGTTAGTGTGTCTGTATCTACCTATGAGTTGTGAGATGTCTAGTAAAAGTAATTTTTTATTGTAGTCTCACGTGGCCTTTATATTTGTTTATTTTCCTAACCAGTGCCTTTGAAGAAATGAGCTGTAACCCAAAATGCTCATGCGGCTGGAAAGAGGATTTTGGGAGAACAGGACCCATCTCAGCAGTGCGTGAGAGCCTGTCTGTGCTCCCGGGCTGGGAGAGCCCTGGCCACCTCCAGACAGGAGCGTGTGTCACCGATGTCCCACAACCCAAGCCAGGCAGAGGGCTTGCAGAGGGTCCCACCACAGGAGCTCTACCCAGGCCCTGACAGAAACACAGTAAGTTTAAGCAAGTGTAGCACGTTAAGATGTTTATCTGCACAGATCTCATCTCTGTTACCAACTGGGCTCTGCATGGTGAATCTTCCTTTTATCCCTGTTTTTAGGCAGCGTTTCTACCCATCTAGCTCTACCAGGTACGTGGCCTATCTACCGGGCACACACCCCTCTGTGCAAGTCGAAGTATAATAACTAAACTGAACGAATCCGTGTCTTGCCTGCGGATTCCCTAGGCATAGAGAGCACTGCCAGAGGTCCTGCAGCACCCCTGGGAAGCTGTGCTGGGAGCGGCCGTGGGGCTGCAATGTTCTGGGACAGCACCCAGGGATAGGTTCAGGCAGCTGTGGCAGGCCACGTGGGGGGTCCCTTTCCCTGATCACACCTCCCTGGGCAGTGCCCTGGTGCCCTGTTTTGGCTGTTCCTGCCAGGGCTTCCTTGACTCCTGGGCTGCTCTGTGTTTCTTGGCAACGAAGGGAGATTTGCCTGACTTGGATAAGATTTTTCCCTTTGGCACCACTATCACTCCTCCTGCAGCCAAGAACTTTTACTGCCACTTCTGCAAAGGAGATTTAAGCAGCAGATAATCCTGCTCCCTGAAGCAGGGCCCAACAACCTAAGCCAACCTTTTTCTCATCTGTGAGCGTGCAGTGTTTCACTGCCTTATACTGCTGTAAATTCAAAAATCATTGTGTCTCCTATGTGTTTAACATATGTGCTAGTGTAAATGTGGTGCTTCTGTGGGTCCTTCTAAATAGAAGACATTTATGAAGCTCTGTTCAGCTTTTCTTTCCCCTTCTTGTTTATTGCCCTTGTTGCACTGTATTCAAATTACCAGTAAAGACTGATGTCTGGTCCTTGTCTCCTGCTCCTTAGCCACTGTGCTGGCATCTGTCATCTTCATGACAGTGTTATAGCTTCTCATCATCTTCACAGCAAGCATTCTGAAGTGTGAATATCAGCCCTACAGATACCTAAACCCAGGATTTTTTTGGCTGAGAAGGATGCATTTACCCCATAGCAATTCACAGATTCCCGAACTTGTTACACATGGAAAACTACTATAAACTAGAAAACTGTATTCTGCAGCCCAGCCAAGCAACATTATTATTCTAGGATGAGAACTGTGATACCCCTGTGTATTATTTAAGAATCTGTTGCTTGTATAGTCAGAAATGGCTAGCCACTGGTAAGAAGCAATATATTTGAAAATGAGTTCAGTATATCATTTGACACCTGGAAAGTAAATACTTTTGAATGCCTCAGATTATGCCTTTAGAGTAAGGTGGTTTGGATGTCATGTGCAGACAGATTTCAGGTACCTCTCTTTTGTTTGTTTGTTTGTTTGTTTTCTAGTGATACTAGATGATGATGGCATCACCTAGAGATTACAATATTTTTTTCCTGAGTCAGTTCCTGATGCAGAAGATTTATCTCATCTTTAAACTGAGTAGAGCAGTTGCAGAAATGTGGTCAAACTACCACAAAGCTCGGCTTGTGATGTCAAGTACAGGAAAGATCACTCAGTCTAAACAGTGCAGAAATTTAGGGATATTTCCAGGAAATTCAAGCAGAGAGAGAAGTGCATTTCATTGACCACAAGAGTAGCAGCTGGCACCAAGGAGCGGGCCCACAAGTTCCCCCTGTGCCTCAGGACATCCCAGTATAGCAACACTCTCCATTTCTCTGAGGTTTTAGGTGCACAGAGGTTTTGAAAACTGTGTTGCTTGTTTGGGTACTTTTGCACAGGGACCTTTGACCCACTCCTTGTGTTAAATTCCTGGCTGTGACTCCTTCCTTTAAACCTAAAAGGAGTTTCATTTCTTCTAAAGAAGAGACAAGTGCTATAGGAGCAATACGAGTAAGTCTCCTTGGGAGCTTTGGGACAGTTTCTTCCCCTTATATGAATGTATTGGGAGATGTCTGTTTGCTGTAAACATCTGAAATCCCATAATAATTCTGAGGCAAGGCTTACCATACCAATCATGTCACTGACACTGGCTTACTAAGACTTTGCTGGGATCAGGAAAAGCTTTTCCACAGTAAGGGTTTGCCCTAGGAGTTGCCTTTAGTGTTTTCAACGCTTGTCATTCCAGCTGATGATCCCATGTCTAGCGAGGAGCGCATGCCATCTCTGCGTAAAGCAGACCTTCCAAATAGCTGCTTGATGCAAATTGAAGTGTTCAGCACAGACAAACCATAAAACCTCTTCCTCTCTTCCCTTAAATGCTTAGTGAGATCATTGCTGTAATTCTCATGACCCTTTAGTGGTGGCGTTTATGCACCATCCTGTTTCCTACACTGATGATGTCAAAGGCACTTGACCCATAAGATTTCAGAGATCACAGCACATGTTGAAGGAAAGAAAATCTGGACCTCATTAGAAGATGGTGGAACTGATCCAGTTGTCACACAGATTTTGCTGTTCCTGGAGTCTCCTTCACAAGATTTGGATCTTTATAGTTTTGATTTTTTTAAAGGAAACGAGGCTTAGTCCTTCTGCACTTGTTGCCTGCTTAACATGCTTTGAGCTTGTTCTGTGAATTCAACCAAATTTGTCAGCACAAGTTGTAAAAAAGTGATTTTTGTAGATGGCCCTTGAAAGCAGGTGGGTGGCTAGAAGACAGTTACCAATAGGAAGCTGCAGCAGAATTATCCTTTTTGAGGACTTCAGTAAAGGAAAGTCCAAAGGAAATCCCTTTTCTTTAATTCTGGTGCCTGTGGAAGTATCTGCTCATTGTTGATCTCTTGTGGATGTATCACAAAACTCTATGTATTTATTAATGCTAGTCACAGATTGTGTTAGGGAATTCTTATTGGTTTGTGAATTGCTTAGGTAATTGTGAAAATCTGCAGTTTATTTACTTGGTTGGTTTCCCAATTCGTGCAATAGTTTCCATTTCCTGAATGTAGCATGAGCAACATGGACTTCCAATCTGCAATTTGCACTGTTGCAGACCAATTGTGCAACCTAGAATTTACTTTGAGCATTTTTTAAAAAAAAAAAAAAAAAAAAAAAAAAGACTTTAAAGTTTGCCCTTCAGAGCATTATTGCTTAGGAGAATTTAAAAGCATTCACTCAAATATTCAGGGAAACCAAACATAAAAAGACTCAAGTAAAACTGATTGAAATGTATTTAGAATAAAAATACAGTTTTCAAAGCTCATTAGTTGATATAGCCTTTACTTGGATAGTGAAACTGAGCTTTCGTTTTTACGTTTATGTATTTTGAAGAATGAGAATGTGCTGGTGGTCTGGCTAGATCAGTGGGGCAATGGGCTGTTCTCTGCAGTGAAGTGGGCACGCTCTCTTGGCGGTTGGAATAATCTTTGGCTGGCTGAGATCCTGCCTTCCTTTTGGTGGTTTCTGTATCAGAAAAACAAAGAAACCTTGATTGTTAAGAAGATGAGTTCAGTGACGTTCAGCAGGGGAGAGTGTACAGGGTGGATAGTCAGCTGGGTTTGTGGCAAAGGCTTATCTGCAAACTGCAAACAGAATTAACTTGGGCTCTCTGCCGGTGTGCGAGGGGTCTATATAACAGTGGCCACGTTAGCCCCCGGCCCAGCGTGTGGGTAGCTCTCCTCACCTCCCTCTCCTCTTCCCCGGCCAAACACTTGCAGTTGAACCCCTAGATCTCTGCAGTTCGCTCCCTCTATGCCTGCAGGGAAGGATAGATTTTTTCCCTAGGTGAGGTTTCAGCTTATTTCCCGCTGTTCACGGTGCGTGCTGGCGCGGCAGCCGGGCGCACTGTGCGGCTGAGGGAACAAGGGACAGCTTGTCCGGGCGCGGTGGCCACGCGGCGCCCGGGGCAGCGCGGGCGGCTCAGCAATTCTGCGCCCTTCCATGGAGCACGAGTGCTGAACAAAGCACAGTGAGCAAGTGACGCCATGCTGTGCGTTTCCCCCCAAACCTAGAGAAAAGCCAAGGGTAATAAATCTCTTCAGTGAGTGGGTGCTCTGAGGGGAACTAAGCACTTTGCCGCCCCCAGGAACAAGGGTGCTGCTTTTCCAGTTGCTGTGATGTTATCCTGTAGTATAGAAGTCTCATGCTCAGTCTCCAAATAAGGGTAAAAACATGGTTTTATAACTGTACTCATTCAAGGTGTGTTTCTAAACTTCTCCCTCAACTACCTAATTTTTTAGTTGCTCCATGAAGGCTCATGTTTGCAACAGAAATCTTGTACAGGCCAAATAAGGGTGCAAGTTTAATTACCCGTAGCACTAACAGTACACTGCCATGACAGCACTTGTTTGTGAGTTATAAATGCACATTTAATAACTGAGTTGGGTTTTGTTTCGTGCTTTGTCTTTTAAATGTTGTAACCAGCAACACCTTTCAGAAATAATCCTGTGCAGGCAGTTCGAATTAGCATATGGGAATATTTAATTACACGTGGAAATGTTTTAGTGATTATACATTGAAAATATTAAATATGGCACCCAGTGCCATTGTTTGGGTGAAAGGTGTTAACACTGTGGGTAGCAGGAGTAGGAAGACGTGTTCTGCGTGGTGCTCGCCCCGTCTGCGGAAGCAAGGTGGAGAAGGTGCCTTCGTGTGTCAGAGCAGCCACAAGAGAAGAAGGTTTTTTGCTTTGTTTTTCTCTGAACAACAGGTTTTCTTAGGGATTTCCCAGGCGAAAGAGGCAGCAGTGGAGGCCGCAACCAGTGTGCTGGTGCAGAGGCAGTGCCCAGCAGTGACCCGTGGTGAGAGGGGAGGGTAGCTGCGCTTTCCTCTGCACAGAGGGCCCAGGTTCAGTGTCTGGCAGCCTCTGGTTGAGAAGAAGGCTTCAGAGTGAGGAGAGGGCTGGGTCACATCCCTGATTTAATTTTTTCTTTCAGTGGGAAATGAATTTTGACAGTTGGCAGAGACAACCTGCATCTGTTTTTAATGAGGAAGCAAATCAAACAACAAATCTTGTCTCCTCTTCCTGCATTCCTGTCTGTCCTATTCCACCAGGCACTTGCCTTAAATGAGGCTCTGCTTTCTGGCCTGTGGTGCTGCAGCCAGTGGAGTTTTGTTACTCCACCTGGCTGCGTTGACCTTGTGGTGCTTGAGGCCCTCCTAGCAATGTCCCTGGCGCTTTAGTTGTGTCCTTAAGGTCCACCAGTGTCAACAGTGTTTTTCTGAACTAGGACCTTCTCACCCGAGCCGGGGGTAGAGCCAGTGTGAAGTCTCTGCATGACCTGGTTGCAGCTCAAAAAGCAGGTATCGTGTGTGCGGAACTGCCAGCGAGCATCCAGAGGACAAAAACGTTTAGGAAGATGCTGAGCAAAGATATTCAAACAGGGAGGAATACTGGGAAACAAGGAAGCAAAGGGAAAGCTAGCCATGTCTAAAATAACCATAACAAAGACTTGTTTTGAGATAGTCAAGCATTGTCTGGAATTTGGAGAACTAATTAGTTCTATTAATTGCATCCTGGATTTCTGAATTTCCCCAAACTGTCTTTGGGGGATACATCATGTATTCTACTTGTTGGACTGACTCCATCTTTTATGGAGATTACTGCAGTGACTTTTGCAAGTATTGAATGGCACAGCTGAAAGCCCAGCAAGTGTTCTGCATGTGTCTCGGGGGTGGTGTGAAGCAGCAGGCCGGATCCGGGGCCGCGGTCAGGCCCTGTGCTCCCGCCTGGAGCTCGCGACGCGCGGGAGGAGCTGCGATGCACAGAGGCCCCTTTGTGTCCTGCCTCATAACGTTCAAGTGCGGGTCCAGAGACGCCAAGTGCTGCAGAAAGCAAATGGCCCAACTGCAGACAAAGCCTACGGAGTACGTGGTAGAGATGGTTTGAGCAAGAAAAGGGTCTGCTGTGAGCTAGCAGGTTCTGTGCTGTGGCTTGGGAAGGGAGGGTGCTGGATGCTTGACTGTATTTTACATGAGCAAATTCTGTAGTTTACCAAATGAAGCTTTATCATTCTGCTATAGGTATTACACAAGATTTCCACAGGTGCCCCATTAACAAGACAAGACTGACTAATACTTGGATGGGATGCTGAGCAACCATTTCTATAACATTCAGCAAGGGTCCATTTAACATACCTGAGTTCATGCTGTTTCTCTGCTGTGGCAGCGGATTTGGTGTCTCTGCATCTTTGTAAGCATCGAGTTATAGGTAAGTCTTTCTGGGCTTGTTCAAAATATGCTGCTAAATGTGCTCAGATGTAGGAGTCCCTTTTGGGAGATGTCCTTGGTTTTGGTTTGCTGCATTTGGTTACTGTATTTGTGCATGGTGAACATTATGGGCTGCTACTTCTATAGCCCTGCTGCAGCTCCCAGGTGGCTGCGCTTTTCAGATGGCTCCAGGTCCCTTGCAGGTGGTGGGGGAGTGGGTCTGGAGGCAGTGTGGGGCTGTGGTCCCTGCTGCAGGGACGGGCCCAGCTGTTGTTTATCTGCCATTAAAAGGAGACATGGGGCTTTCCAGCTCTGCAGGTGTCCAGGGCAGAGGCTGAGACAGCCTGGAGAGAAGGTACATGCAGGAGGGGAAGGCATCTGTCCCGCAGCAAGCTGGGGGTGACTGCAATGAGTGAGGAGGAGGAAGGGTCCTGGCCCTTGTCCTTCCCTCAAGGCAAGCACAGCGGTTACCCAACAGCTTTGGGAGGGGGAGAGGCTGATGCTGAGAGCCGGGCCCTGGGAGGGCGCCCGCTCTAGTGGGTCCCGCTGCGAGCTGGGGTGGGTCACGGCGTGCTGGATGAGCCTGCCGCTTACCCTTGGACTTCGTCGCTCCCATGGAAGCTGCCCTTTGCCTGGCGTAGCTGGCAGCTTAGTCATGGGCAGGGTAGTGGTGGCTTCTCGGGGAAGGGGAAGTCACTTTGTTTTGAGTGCTTGTTGCCATAGCGCTTCCCCTGAAGTATTTTAGGAAACAGAGATTAGAATCTTGAAAAGAATAAAGAGCCAAGTGGTAAGGGCAGAGGCTCATTGTCTTTGTGTCGGGGCTCACTGGGGCTCTTACCCTGTGGGTCTCTGTGCAGTCTATTCTTGAGCTGTTCTTGAATATACGAGCTAGAAATTCCAACTCGGTTGCTGCAGCCGACTCAGCCTCGGGGCTGCAATGGGCTGAGAGTTAATGCAGAGCCTGAGCGGCTCCTGCACGTGTCCCTCTGCCAGTGTCTGCGCGACAGTCTCTGCAATGCAGACCTCCCCTAGAGCAAGTGTCTGGTGCTGAGGCAAGGAGGCTGCCGTGCTCCTTAGGCCCTAAGTAATTCTGAGGGATGCGCCCGCAGTGAGGAAACGGCCTTCCAAGAGATCACTAGCATTACGTAGAAGTTCAGTATTTATAGTGAAATGACTCTGAGTTACGTGATATCGAAGTGAACTGGCTTAGCTGGAAGACTGGCCAGCTCCTTCACAGCCACATCATGCTCCTCTGATGGGATGCGCCTCACTGAAAAGTGCAGTCCTGCTTGTAACAACAAGTCTTCTTGTCTGTACAGGGTCTGCATTCCTCATCCTTCAGGAAACCTAAAAGCATCAGGCTGGTGCGATGGGCGCTTTCCTTTCCTCTTCTCTGATAGGTAGAGATTTAAGACACAGCCAAGTAATTTAAGCCTTCACTTACCCTTATGAAAAGCAACACGAGCCCTTGAGATTTCTAGTGATCTGTAGTCTTCTAGTTCTTCTCACAAACTTGCACCTTTAAGTTGTTGGTCACCTTGGGGAATGGTTCCTGTTTCAAACTAATTCTAATGAGGGTTAGTGAGGAATGATGATATTTTTGTTCCTACTGTTTTTCATGACAGAGCAAAAATGACATAGCCGTGACTGGTGATCCCGAGGCCATATATAAGCTTAAAACAAAGGAACAACTTTTGGCAAGGGAGTTGGTGTGCAGTGTTAGGGATGGTGCCGGGGCAGTGGGAATGCTCCCTGTCCTGTCCGTAAAGTTGCACGTGTTTTGCTCCACACTGTTAGCAGCAAGGAATGTTTAAGTTTCATTTTCTGCTACTGTAAGCACAAATAAGTGTTTTTCTATGTTATATGAAACTACCTACAGATGTTCCATGGACCAGCAACTTGGAGTGGAGGATTTTTTGCCTGCTCCCTCCCTCCTTCCTGCCCAGCCCAACTGCCGGCCACGGGAGCCCCGAGAGCAAACCCTACTCTAAAACCACAGCAGGTAGTTTCTAATAAAAACATGTTCACTGCTTTTTCACTTTTGACTGCATGCTCACTAGTGAAAGCTAGGGTTTCACCTAGGGAAGGAAACCATTCTTTCCAGGATTCACAGACTTCAGAGAAACAGTAAAACCAAGACCAGAATAGCTCTCTCTGAGTAATCTCCTGCCTGCAGGTTGTGATGTGCCGCATCTCCCTTGCTAAAAGCAAATGAAGAGCAGTGCTGCTCCTTAGCAGCTGGCGAGAAGGCAAGGCAGGATGAGCTGTTTCTGCCTGGGGCAGGCTTGGCTCTCGCAGTCAGCGTGAGCGCAGGCAGGCAGTGATGCCTTCCCACGCTGCAGCTCCACGAAGGGCTTTTTTTCTCATCTGTTTTGGATGACAGGTGCAGGAGATGCAAGGAAATAACATTAGAAGTGTATGAAGACCTTGGGGTATGTGTAACAGTGCAAAGGTAAGAGATAAAGAGCAGGAAGCAGCATGCAAATTTTTAGGAGCAAAGGTGCTTTGGAGATTGCTGGTTGAGTTTTGCACAGAAGATCTTGTCCTTTATTTCTCTTCTTGTCCCTGAGGAACATAGCAGTGTGTGGCAAGTATCTCTAGTGGCAAGTAATACTAGCAGAGGTGTGAAATAAGCAAAGTGGTGGTTTACTCCTTGATATTTTCTCTTAGCCTGCAATTGGCTCAAATGTCCTGATGCACGGCTCTGATCTTGTGCCACGGCACATTCATCGCAGCAAGTATTTGCGTTCTTCTCCCCCACGTCCTCCGCTTCCATTCCTAGCAGAAGCTAATTTAGGAAATTGTGAAACCTTGTGTGAAATCCTCTTGTGTAACGCTGCCAGAACAGCGATAGCAACAGCATCTCAAGTGAACTCCAGATTATACATGAATATCTGTATCTGGTTTTAAGGACACATAGGCAGTGGGAAGGTGTCTGGGACTGGCCTTAGATGACTCCGTGTTACTGAGGGAGGATAGGATCATGCAGTGGATGTCCATCCCTGGCATATGTCCACCGCGCAAGGCCACTTTGAAGCGGCGCATGTCAGCCTGCCAGGGAGCGCTGGGGTCGGATGTGGCTCCTGCACAGGTCTTTGCCCACCCCCACGCTTTGCGGCAGGACTAGAACCTGGGAATGAAAGTGAATCCCACAGGTGCTGGAAACCCAGATTCAAGGAGTTTTGTCTTCTATTGCATGGGCTAGTGGGACTTGAGACCTGATGTTGAGGGTTCATTTAAGGAGCAACTGAAGACTCTTGGCCCAAATCCCAGGCTTTTGATACTGCCACCAGTGCCCAACTGGCAGTGCTGCAATGGAGAGGGCAGCAAACCCCTTGATTACCGAGGTCACGGTGGTGCCCGGGGACGACTGCACGTGCTTTTCTGTGTTCAGCACGCTGCATGGTTCAGCTGCGGACAGCTCGAGCGCTCTGTGGGGGCCCGAGGTGTCTGTGGCGCAGGCAGGGGCGCTCTGTGGGCTCTGCTGGGTCGCTGTGGTTCTCCAGGAGCGGGAGCGAAGGTGTTTGCACCTCATTGTCACGCAGGATGGGGTCCCCGGGAGCGCTGGCCAGCGTGTCAGCACCCGAGCGAGGAGCAGTGCGCCCACGGCCGCGCTGTGCGTCTGCTCCTTGCGTCTAAAGCAGCGACGATGAATAGAAGCAATTCTTGTAGCTCTTTGTGCCTCATGAGAAGCACAGAATTTCTGCCGTTTGCGTGGATTTTATTCTTGGCTTAAATTTGAATTTATAGCACTTTTTTTTTTTTTTTTTTTCTTTGCATTTCTTTTCCTCATGTGGGCCAGTCTGGTTATGTAAGATGATATTCCCTGCTGTGTTACCACCAGGTAATTCTTTGGAGTGGTGACTTTTGGATGCTAGTTATCTGCCCTCGTGATGCTTACATCTCATGTATGTATGAGCTCCAGTGGAAATCATTAACTGCTAGTAAAGGCTGAATTGTCGCCTTAAGTGGCTGCTGTTGTGCGAGACTGTCAGAGTTGGGGTAAGGAATTCTACACTTCACTAACTTCATTTCAGACTATAAAAACTTATTCTCTTCTAGGCACCTTTTACTACAAAGGTAGTTTTAGTGGATCTAGCCAGGACATGGTTCGGATGTAACTTGTGGATAGAGTCTGGGACATGATCCTTTTCCCCAGCTTGTAATGTGGAACCACAAATGAAAAGATGCACTCAGCCTGTGACTCTTTGTCTCTTCCTCTTTTTATGGTCAAAAGCCAGGCTTGTGGGTAAGTCTCATTCTTGCCATCTTATTCTGTGGTTCAAGGGAAGGAATCTTATCTGCAAAGGGCTTGCATCATATTCAGGTAGAAGTGAGTTCCTGAAAGACTCTTCAGTTATATTTGCTGTTTATTCCCAGTTGGGAATTGCATTTTCCAGGCAGTCTACTGCATGTGCCGTGAATCCAATGCTTTTACAAAATGCTGCGCCTAGTTCATGGCTCATCTGTGTACATGTGGCAAACTTAATACTTTCAAAATGCCTCATACCTACCTGTTGTCTTTCCAGGGATGGAGATTATTTGCCCCATTCAAAACTAAAAGGCAAGCTGAGCCCCAATCTGGAATGAGAATCAAGGCAAATACAGAAGTCATGTTTGTTTTGTTTATTCTTCCTTTATTCCAAGGCAAGGCCATGTATCGTCCAAAATCTTAACAGCAAAGGCACCAACTACCAGAAGACTCAGTGGTTTTCTCAGAGAAAACATTACAGATTTTTGTGAGTCTTCATCAGAGTTTTCCAGGTTGGTTACAGATACTGGTCACTTCTGGCCACACACCCCAGGCCTGCCACCCTCTTGAGCTCGAATGCTGGAATAAGCAATTCCTTTTTAGCTTGGCTCTGAAATGGAGCCAAGCAGAGACTCATCGGGTTAGACTAACTTTCTTATCCAGCTGAGTAAATGTCAGAGTGTAAAGGGGCAGGAGTCCTGCTGGCTGCAAGCCCCGCCTGTACAGCAAGCTCTGTGCGTAGCGTGGAGGTAGCAGAGGTGCATCAGCCCGGTGGGCTGTAGCAGAGCATGGGCTCCACTGACCTGCGCTTGGAAGGGCCGTCGGCATCCGCGAGGCCGCACGCGGCTCCTCTGGAGAGGAGCTGGGCAGCAGCCTCTGCCCACGCAGCCGTGTTCTCTGTTCCTTGCCGACAGGGCACGAGCTGCCCTCTTCGGCAGACCTTCCTCCTTCCCGCCATACCTGAGATATTGTCCAAGTTACCCCTTTGCTTGGGGAGAAGTTAGTGACGCTAACGCCCCTTAGCGTATTGCTAACCCTGCAAAGCCAAGCTGGGAAGTAGATCTAGCAGAAAGGCTTTGTTTTCTTTTGTTTTTTTAAAAAGGACATGTTTTGTCAACAGTCAAACTTTTCAGAGCGGTAGAACTGATTACCTGCCTTTTGAACTACAAGCTTTACACAGATCTTAAAAAGTTGAATACAAGATAGAGCTTCATGTGACTTTTTTTTATTTCAATAATTGGAGACTAGGGCTATGGGAGGAAGACACCAGCTGCAGAAACACTTGTTTTTCTGTTCTTGTGGTTACTCTTCAGGGTTAGGCAATGCTTCATTTCCCAGCATTACTGCTCAACAGCCCTCCTTTCAGAAGTGTCAACATATGCAAATACATGCTTGAGGAATTGCTGCAACAGTATATCAGAGTTACTTTTTTAATTATTATTGTTTTTAAGTTCAGTCACTTGTGTGGTGTAGAGGTTAGAAAGCCTGCAGGACTCTACTACAAGAGGTGTGCGAGTCGTGGAGGCTGCTGTGCATTGGGTGTAAGCGGGTGCCGTATCTCCCTTAGCCCATAGGTGCTCTGCTGCAGCGTTGCTCTTGAACTAAGGGTTTGTAATGAATAACTTTCCTAGTTCCCAACCCAGCGAGGCATCAGCCAGCTTTGCCTTCTCTTGAAGAGGGACGGGGAAGTTGGTATCCCCGCAGAACAAAAGCATATCTTGTTTTAAATACTTTAATTTGAAAGCTATCAGACTTGTTTGCATAAAGGCAGCCTTGAACTCAAGTCTACGTCCTTCAAGGGCCACCACACTCTTCTCAGTGAAATGCACATGACTCACCATTTCCCGCTGCATTTCTATTGACTTTTCATTCACTTCATCTAGTCCAAACTTCATCTTTCCTGGTGAAGTCCTGGCCCAGTTTTGCACACTGGCAAAACCCACGTTGACTTCAATGGGGCAAGGTTCTCGTGGGTTGCTTTAAAAGCCTTTTGTGGGGCTCTTGCATCCAAGCTCGGGGACATCTTCCTGTATCTTTGCCTCCTGGATTCCTCATCTATTTTTAAGTCTTATGCTCTTTGCTGCGCCTACTTTAACTTTGTTGCCGTGCTGTTTAACCCCTGTGGGACATGCAGTTTGTGGGAAAGAAGCTGCATATTAAAAAAAAAAATAAGTTGGTTAGATTACATGCTCCTGCAAGGGTTTCACAGCACGGGACACATAGAAACCCTCACTAGGTTTTCATTGGGCTTCCTGACCTGAGTGAATGAAATTCGGTAACAGTGGGTGTCCTGTTGTGTGCGTCTGATCTCCCTGGCTGGCTACTGCCCTGGCGAAGCGCAGAGCCGGAGCGTGTGCTCGGATTCAGCGCTTGCTCTGAGTCGTCTCCCTCGCACGCAGCTACGGCTTGGGGCTCGTTAGAGGGAGTTCATTTCTGCATCTTTTCCTCAGCTGCACCAGTGTGTGCCGAGCCCCTGTGCGGCATGAGAGCAAATCATTTTCAGGCCTCGGGTTCCTTAATGGTGTCTTGTGTGGCAGTCTCCTAGGGGTGTCTGCGTGTGATGCTGCTTGAAGTCCTGTCGTGTTTCACCTCAGTTCGCTTCATGCCAAAGCCCAGACAAGGTTAGTAGTACGACAGAGATGGTGTTAATAGGATTGAGGTCTGGCTTTTGAGGTGCAAGACTAGAAACAGAAAGTTGCAAGGAAAACAAAGCAATCCAATTCTATTTTCAACTTAGCAACTAGATATCTCTCTAGGGGCTTAACTTTTGCTATGTTGAGTCCAAAAGACATTTCCTGTCCGTGAGAGCTGAGAATTAGTATTCATGGCAAAAATGTCTTCCAAGTAATTTCTGTGGCTTCAAATGACTTTTCATCCTTTCTTGAATTGAAATTTTAGGGTACCAACACAAACCCTGCTGCTGGTGGAAGGTTGCCTGTGTTGCAAATGGTGATTTTTTTTTTTTTTCTCCTAGCCTGTATCTCTTTAGACAGATTGTATGTGAGCTTTAAATATTATTGACAGCACTGCCTGAAACCTGAGTACTTGGGACACCTAAAGACCATTTCCCCAGTATTTTTGTTTCATTTGCCAGCTGGCTGCCATGTCCATCTTGAAATGTTCTGTTCATACTGAATTATGCAAACATTCGTATGAAATAATATATATGGAAATGGTTTTACCTAATTCTGTTGAATTCATGATTGCCAACATATTTATCTGTTTTCTCTTGAGACCGGGCACAGTCTAATGTTAGCACAGGGACAGGTTTGTTCATATGTTACTCTGCCCAGGTATTTCCATAAGGAAAGCTGTTCTGATTCCAGCTTGTAGCTGTTGGAGGCTGGACTCTGCAGGACAGAACTGCAGGCACTATGAGCAGCTGATCTGCACTATCGCTTGGTGGCTTCTCAGGCTTCAGGAAAAGCAGCCAATCCTTCTGTGCAAAGTGAAAGCTATGGTGATATTGTTGTAATGGGAATAAAATTGCAGCTTTGGTTTTGGACCTCGAGTTTCCATTTTAAATGACCTCAATGCTGGAAGTTGGTCAGAATGTCTTGGTTCAAACATGAAGGTATTGCAAGTTGCCCAACTTTTATATTTAACGGTGTTTACTTCGCAGCGCAGGACATGCAAAAACCCTCATTAGATTAGGTCATGGGTAATGCTTTCAGAAAGCTAAAAACTATTTCTGTCTTAAGAAACAGTTGTTTAAAAAAGTCTAACAGTTTCAAGTCTCATTTCTGTTCATCTGTTTGCCCACCTTGTTCATTATGTCACTTGAATCCATGAAATGGCCCATTTGTATTACAAAGTGCCACTGAAGAGTGGACCTGTCATGTGCACCCTTCTGAATAAGATGGTAGATTCTAAGTGAGAAGACCCTACATTTCCTAGTCAGCTTTTGGCAACTTGTATCAGCTGCTTCCAAACTGTTCATTAATTATGTCCTTTTATTTTAGGTGTACAGTTGAGGTTTCTTAAGTCCAGCTCAGAGCTTGCATTTCTTCCCATTGCACTTCAGGAGGAGCCACCTGGCATAAAATTGTGCATCTGAGGTTTAGCATTCCCAAAACAGCAAAATCTGGAGAGTGCTGTGGTAGATGGGAGGCCCCTCTTTCTTACCCCACCCCAGAGTCACAGCCAAAGGCAGGAGGGTGAAGTCTGCATCTCTAACCACGCTACCGTGCAGTGCCGTGCTGTGTTCTGCTCGTGGGTGCAGGCAGAGCCGCAGTCCTAGTGCCACAGTCCTCCGCTTCTCCCGCTCCACCTCATGTTCTGTATGTCCTGGGACAATTTAGCCCTTCTCCTTCACTTTTAAGGGCACTTTCCCCTTCGTCCTTTTATCCTTCCCCATTCTTTACAGGCAACTGAATGTTTAGTAGGTAAAATTTAGTATCTCAAAATCGGGAGGCCTTTTTTTTCCCCTCATGTTGCTTAGGCTAAGTTATTTTGTTTGTTTTGCTCTAGACTTCCTGTCTCAGTAGTTTGCCTATTCACTTTTGTGTTCGCCATGAATGCGTAATTCATCTGCCTCTAACTTTTCCCGTTGTGGGTTCTGGTGTGTTGTTGTCAGCACGCGTGGCAGAGATCAAGCTGTGCTGATGCATCTGCAAAGTATGTACACAACTTGCAAAATGAAAGGATCCTATTAATTGAATTAGATGTTCCTCTTGAAACATCTTTAGGGAGACGAGGGTGATCTGTGGCTGGAAAGAATAACAGCATAACCTTTATGGCATATGTTTTCATGCTTTGCACAACAGTGTGTTTTGCTGAAACGTTGTTCGTTGCTTGGCAAAGCGCGCTGTGAAAGCATGTTGGCCAGGACAGGCCACTTGTGACAAGTACAAGCGAAACAACAGTTTGGATGCTTTGAAATGAGATGTGCGTGGCCCCAAACAGGCTGTATTAACTCTTCTCGTCGGCGGCAGAGGCTGCAGTTGCTAGCGCCCGTGTCTCTGCCGTGAGGAGAAGGTATCTGTTCCGTTCACGAGCCACGGATGGAGCATGTTGGCTCCATGGATAAGGCTACAGGGAGGACAAAGTGAGAAAATAAGGGCTATTCTTGAGGCGATGTGGCCTAAATGCTCTGTAGCTGTTTGGAATCGTGTGCTGGAAGCAGATTTAAAAATGTGCCGCTGGCTGTCAGGGTGTTCTGGAAATTGTGCGTTTGCCTCTGTAAACACAACTCCGAAGTCACTTCTACTCAAGTTGGGTGAAGAGTTTAACCTGTAGGAAGTGGGAATTAGTGTGTGAGCCTGCCAGGATGGGAAGGTAGTGCCCATGGACATAGGCTGCAGTGTATCAGTGTTGTGAAGGGCAGTGTCTAGGGAGGAGTCTGTCTGGACCACATAAGGTAAGAAAGAAAATAACATGAGGGATTCATGGCACTGACAGGAGATCCGGGGCAGTGCCCTCTTGGCTTTAGCAGATACTAGGAGGCTTTTGAAGGCTTTGGGGGGGGCTGTTGCTTGGGTTATTGTACACCTCAATCGTGGCGAGAGACCGAAGAGAGAAGGGTGAGCTCTTCCCGGAGCGCTTGGGGATGGCCTTTCCATCACACCCTCTGTTTTGGCAGTCCTGGTGGAGAAAGAATCAAATCACAGATTTTTGTGTGTTTCTTGTCCCTCAGGTACCCCTTCATATCCAGCATCAAGAAACACGGATGGGGCTGTACACTCAAAGGCCCTGCTGTGCTGGTGGGGCTGTCGCACCTGCTCAGGCCTCGCAGTCACTTCCAGCAAAAAGACAAAAAAGAGATACAGCCGTGGAAGGACAGAAACCTGTCAGGGGAGGAGGGACGCAGGGTGGCCCCGCAAGCGCCGGCGGAGGCGAGCCAAGGTGAGGCGGGCCCCTCGGAGGGGCTTCTCCCCTCGGGGCGCCGCGACGGCAGCGCGCGGCTCGGGCGGGCCCGCGCGCGGCGTTGCCCCTTTAAGCGCGCGCC
>VZSV01000070.1:893076-932588 GCA_013398735.1 Nothocercus julius
CTTCGCGCTGGGGAGCCGTGGGGGACAAGGGCGGCGCGTGTGGGGCGAGCAGCCGCCCCCGCGCTGGGGGAGCCGCGAGGGCCCTTGTGAGCGGCCCCTCCCGGCCCTGCGGGGGTTGCCCTGCTGGAGCAGAGCCCTCCGCTTCGGTGTCCTGGCCGAGCGCGGCCAGGAAGCGGCATCGCAGAGGAAAGGAACGTGCGACTCCCCTCTCTCTCTCTTTCCTTCCTTCACAAACGTGCCGAACAATGAGCGACACTAGCTGTAAAAATGCCGTTCTGTATTTGAGTTCCTATTCCATTAAAGTGCGGCAACAACCCCCTTCTTCAGTTATCTGTGTATGGTGTTTTACCAAAAAAGAGAAAAAAAAAAATTAGTGAACCCTATCCGTGAAGGAAACAGTGGGGGTAGATGATAGCCAAATTTGCTGCTTTCAATTCTGCATCTTCTCTCCTACAGCCTTCACCTGAGGAGCGAGCAGGGAGGGTTGCTTGCCCTGCACAGAACAGTTTGCGTCCCGCTCCACCCCAAGCGTGCCTGCACACAGTGCCACCCAAACGCTCCTGGCACCAGCCGTATCTTTCTGATCAGCAACCGCCTGAGTGTGACGTACATTGAAAATAATACTGCCTGTGCCAGCAAAGCTCTGTTACTGCGAATGAATGTGAGTCACAGGGTTTGAGTGAGTTGGGAGTGTCTTTCAGATGCATTCATCTTGTAGCTTTGTTGGATATTACAGGTTTTGCTTGCTTTTTAGGAGAAACTCAGTGTCCAGCCCCCACACCACCTTTAGCATCATCTCGCTGTTCATTTGGTGTATCGCAAATCAGCCTGACAGAGAGAGCTTACCTTTGGGGTGGAGGGAAAATGTGAAGAGAGCTGAAGTAATCTCTTAAGCGCAGCAACGCCCTCAGCACTTTAAACCACAGCATTAGAACAGGAGTCTCAAGTGTGCATTACTAATGCTTTTGCCCTTTGCTCTTTGGAGGGGTGATTTGCTCTGCAAATACTTTATGAACCCCTGGAGACTATGGCACCATGTTACTCTTCAAAAGTGTCCACTAATAAATACTCACTGCATTACAGCATAGGCTTTTGTCACAATGTGTTGAATAGTCATAGACAAATGAGATCTGGTGACAGGATTTGTTCTTACAAATAAAGGTTGCTAAAGCCCTGCCAAAAAAAAAAAAAATGTAGTTCTGAGGCTAGATAAAAGGATCGAGGTTCTTTGAAAACAGTAAGAGACTTTAGTGTATTCCTTATATCCTTAAATGTGTAGACAAAATGTGGAAGTCATTAAAAGGTAGCCTTGTTTGTGTACGCGTGTTCTGGAGTGTCATCCTTTCCTTGAACAGCTACCAAATTGAACACAGCCGAGCAGAGTAAAATTTGGGGTTGTGCTACTACAGGCGTTTTTTTTTGCCCTATAATGTCAGTCACTGCACTGACACTAGTCATCTCGGTAAGTTGCCAGGGAGAATTTCTCTGTTAGTTTATTGTGACGCTTGGGGAATTTTTGTCTAGAGTTTATGGTCCGTCAGAAATACAAAAATACAGTCTTGAGTGAAAAAAGAGCTTACCTGTGTGGTTCATGTCCTATAGCAAACAGAATAGCTACAGTGTGGGAGGGATTGATCTGCTAGACCTAAGCTTTTTGCCATTAGGTTCAGCAGAATGACAGCAACTTTATGTTTTACTTTAGTCTCCCTAGAAGTCATATGACTGGAGGGAACTAAAGAGAGAGATCTTCCATCCTCCCTTGCCTTGTGCTCACCATTTTCAGGGAGTTCTTCAGGTGTTATCCTTCTGCAGGTTCTGCAGTATAGAGGATTTGTGAGGTACTCCTTGCTGTTGCTGTCTTAGCTATAACTTTCTCACTGAGAGTCATAAGTAGAAGCAAAATTTTGGCCTTCTGTAGACCTGATTGCTAGTCAAATGGTGTCAAATATTCTCATGGAGACTGGTTGTTAGTATGAGCAACTCTTCATGAATCATCGCTGAAAGCATTCATTATGCCAAAACATTGAAGTGCTCAGCAACTAAAAGAGGAAAACAGTTTGTAATTATTCAGTTACTCTAATGTTTGGTACTTCCTGTGCTTTCAGTAAACCTAAGGTGCCTTTTTTTTTGTCCTTGGACTCATTTTATATTCTTAGCTTTTGACATATTTCATTTTATTTTTTATTTTGTATACTATGAAAAACAGCTTGGATGCCCTTGGATACTGTAGTATACAAAGGACATAATTGCTCAAACCTTTCTGTGTAGCAGTGATCTTTACCAGGTGTTCCCACAGATGTTGGTGGGATTACACAGATGAGTACATTTGTGTAGATCAGACCTTAAATGTGTAGTTCACTTCAGATATTTACTCTTTGTAATGTCTTGATTTGAGGTTTACAATCTTCAAGCTTTAGAGACTGCAAAACTTCTTTAGTGTCTTGCAAGCAAATATCCAATTAAAAAAGCTGAAGTAGAAGAGTATAGTTCAGAGAAAACAATAAAAGGTCAGAGTTTCTATGCTAAGGGTAAAACAAGCCAAACCCTTTTGATTTTAATCCCATTTGGAAGATAGCTACAGATCTGACCTAGACTCCTTTTCTGAACAGGTTTAGTATCACAGAAGGAAGGGGAGGAGGGCCGGATTTTAACAATGCCCCTCAGAATTTAGCCTCTTTTGCATAGGAGAGAGGGAATCGATAACATTCTTTCATAGAACTTTTGAAGCTATTGCACAAGTTTGGAAAGATGGAGTTTATACTGGGGTTTGCTTTTAGTTTTAGTATAGCTGGAACAATGATTGGATTGGGAAACCTTTGGAACAAATGTTTTGCAGCCATGTAATCTTGCCTTGACTACAAATGTGCCATCTATTTTGTGGGTTAATTTGTTCTCTGCTAGTATGATTAAATACAGTTAATGTTACATTCATTTAAATACCAGTGAAAAACTAGTAGAATGTGTGAAGTTAACAGATGTGTCTGGCATTTATCAGTGTATTGAGCAGAGCAGCTATAAGGCATATAAGCTCTTCCCTCACTTTTGTGAATATAAATCAAGAGGAACTTGTTCTAACCTGAGGTCTTGTACCCTTGTTATAAGGGTCTGATTCAAAGTAAGTGAAAACGCTTCTGTGGTTTTTGGTGGGTAGTGAACAAGTAATCGGGTAATGAACAAGTGGGAGAGCCAAGCTTGCACGTTGCAGCAAAGGGGATTTCCCAGGTGTAAATTTCTATAGTGTAAGATCGTCATGAAGTAATAGAACAAATGGCTTTTTAAATATAAGATTTGCTCAGGAAAAGCTGTTCTGTTGCAACCCCCAAGAAAAATAAACAGTTGATAGAAGTGAATGTTTTCATTAAAAAAAAGTTTAGTTCAGTCACTTCTATTTTCAGAACTCTATAGAAACAAACAGTCTTTGATTTATTTTTATTTTTAGGGACTGGATGGAAACACTGCCAAACAGAACGTGGGTGACTTCTGTGAACACAGAGGAGTCACCACTACTGTTGCTTCTATTGAAGCAAGTGGCTTTTGTCCATGCTTTGATGAGGAGATTAGCAGGCTGTCCCAATAATTGAGGTCAGATTTACTTATTTAGCTATTTAAATATTAACTTTCCAGATAAATGTGTAAATGTAGTCGTATTTGTGCTTGGGAACCATTCCCTGGAAGTAACTTAGGCAATGTTCTCTTGGACTAGGCAGTATCAGATCCAGGAAGTCCTCTGTTTCTCACTGGAGTTTGGCCTGCAGGGGGGGAAAATACATATACAGACCAAGGCGGGGGGAAAAAAAAAAATATATATATATAGAGATATATAAATATATATACAGACCAAGGGGGAAAATATGTATATTTATATTCAGACCAAGCAGACATCTTCAGAATTTAAGAATTTTATCTTCCTGATGTTTCCCAACAGTACTACAGTAGCTACAATACTTATGTAGAGGATAGATTAGGCCGGTTTTAGGCCAGTTTCCAAAGTCAGTGAGACCTAATGAAGCTGCTGTTTGTCTTTCTGCTGTGGATTCTCCCAGCTGATTTTGGTTTGTTGTTAACGGCAGGGCAGTATCTGAAAATAGGCTAAGTAGGATGGGAGAGACCCAATAACTGCTTGAGCAGGAAGCGGTAGTATGAGCTCATGAATTATTAGCCTGTAGTGAAGCTGTAAGATACAAATCCAGAGAAAACTGACTTCTTTAGAGCCTGTGCTCATGGAATTACAAGGTTGCTTAGATGTTAGTTGACAGCAATCATCTAGAGCAGAGTGTTCCCTTGAAATGCTCAGTGCTGCATAGTTAGGAAGTTCTTCTGCCACAGAAAGATTTTCCTTTATAATTTGAAGTACACTTGAACAACTTTCAGAAAAGCAGCATTTTTGTATTTACGAGTTTAAACTTGGCTGTTGGCCTAATTGCCCTCAGTGAGGCCAACAGAAACTGCAGTTAGTGAGTAACAGCTCACTCAGTTAGTGATAAGTCACTTTGTGCAGCACCCTGTGTCGCCAGGCCTTGCCAGCTGGACAGTATTTGTAGTCTTTGGAGAGTTCCCAACAAGGGAATCCTCCTGTGGGGCCTTCAAGGACATAATTTTTTACAGAGTCTCTAAGAAGTTGGGGTATGTAGAGCCAGGCTTTGTACTGTAGAAATCCATTCTATTTGTGATGCATATGGGAGTTACTTTCTAGCCCCTGAGTTTTAACAGTAATTTGTAAGGTAGTGCCTGTGACCTGAACAAGCGTGTTCAGGGTGAGATTCCCTGCTTGTCGACATAGCCTTGCTGTCCCTCAGCTCCCAGTGGAGTTTGTAAAGCTCTCCACTAGCCCCCGCGTTGGGTGAACTGTGCACCTGATTGCATTTCTTGAAAGCTGTTTGAGCTCCTGGAAATTCAGGTCATGTTTAGTGGGGTTTTCTGAGCTGCAGATCTTTCTCATCTCCAGCAAAGCAAATGGGAGTTAGGTGCACAGTGACATTTTCTCAAGTACTGTCTGCATCATAAAACATCTGTTGAAAGACTAACTGAACAAATGCAGCTCCTGCTCTCCATTTATACTTCTCTGGGAAGTTTGCCATTGACTTTAGTGGGAATGGGCTCTAAAAATGGCCATTAATTAGCACCTGACTTTAAATCACAAAACTATATTGTGTGATAATAATCTATGTTTGCCTGCAATGGGTAGGCTGCATAGTCTTTATGTTGTTATTAGGAAATACATTTGCGTCGTTCTGGTATCAACTGTGGAATAATTTTCTATTCTGAGGGGATGTGTTTGTCCCCTTTCTAGGCCTCCTTTGCGCTCGAGTGTTCAGATTGTTTTCTAGGAAACTACTGTAGGAAAAATCCACCCTTCTCCATCTTTCATTCCTGGAAAGTGTTCTACTGTTTGTGAAAGCACCACAGTTAGAACCATGATCAGCAGTAAGATAGATGAGGAATATTAATAGTTGTGTTTCAGGATGTAAACCTGAAGTTCAGATCTCTCCTTGGCCTCAGGCTGTCCCACTGCTGAAGATTTGCTAAACTGTCTTCTGTAGCACTTGGGGAGGCTTCTGATAGAGGCAGATATATCTCTCTCCTGGGTGAAACAGCTTTTGTTTCCAGCTAAAGCTCCAGGGCTGAGGAATGCGGCTTTGGGTGTCACTGTGTTTATGTACCAAGATTACCGAGAAACCAATTAAGAATGCAGCTGTGAACTTTTAAGCAGCATGGCATGGAAAAATAGAACATGAAGTGTGTGTGTGTGTGTGTGCATGGGGGGAATGTACCCAGTGTTTTGTACATTCCAGCAGAGGCCTCAGTAAAGACTGGAATTTTAATTCTCATCTGACAACATTCCACAAAGACAACTTGCTTTCCCTTCCTGCCTCCCCCTCCCAAGAGGTTCCTTTCAAAAAATGTTTGGCTTATTATTTATTCTTCATTGGCTATCAAGTAACTGTTGGACTGCCAACACCCAGAAGGGATTAGCTTGGGGTCTTTATGTTCAGTTGCTAATTTGGATTCTCTGGGATTCATTAGTATTATTTATTTTCTTCTGTATTAGTAATACATCTTTTTATATATTGTCATTCTAAATTAAGATCAGAAATACCACCAGCTACAACAGTATCTCTATGGAGATTCTAACTTTTTCTCTACCACACCCTCAGTCCCCTCATATGCAGCCCTGTTAATATAGAAAGGCAGGAAAGAGGAGAGGCAGTGAGTCTGGTTAACTTCTTAGCAGCACAATTAAAATATAAAACCCCACCTATCCAAGCAGGAACAAAGATCTTGACCTGCACAGCACCTGTTGTACAGTATTACTGTACTTATTCTGCGTTTTTAGTTCTGAAAACAATTATGGAAAGCAGGTTGCTGTTAATGGAATTTAAAGGAAGGAAATGTTGTTTTTGGAGTCAGGACACTGGAGTGAGATCAGGAGAAGGAGATTTTGCTCACAGGCATCCATTCATTTCTGACTGAGCAGCTATATAGGCCTAAGAGGTGCAGAAAACAGTTTCCTGTATGGATGTGGGCCTGCCAGCCTTGATAATGTCCTGTTTAAGCCACAGCTGAGGGTTGTGTAGCTAAAACTGTAAAACTTAGCGAGACTAACAGCTTTTACATGAGGAGGCTTCTTTTTTTCTTGTTCTAATTTTAGTAATTCTAGTAAGTCAATGTAGTTTTTTTTTTTTTTTTTTTTTTTTTATTGCAATAGCTTCTTTTTAGCACTGGTGCAAGTCTCAGCTTGGGTGTCAGTGTCATTGAATCCAATGACAGTATTTTTCTCATTTCTCTCATGCACACACTTTTAAATGAGAGTCAGCCTATCTTTTAGTTGATTGTGTTGTTTAGAAATCAGTTTTACCCATGTTATGGTATAGCTGTAAGAGTGAGAACACAACACTTGCAACCAAGCAAGGGGTAGGAGGGCTTAAATGGCTTTTCCATTGCTTCTAGACAGCTTTAGCCATTTGAGATCTATAGTATGTAGCAGTAGTTCAGGTGTGACATAGGTCAGCAGCGCTGTGCACTGTCACACTTCTTACACCTGAGCTGACATGGGGGTCCTTGGAAGATGCCAGCTGTATTGCTGCAGGTATGGATGAGAATCTTTCCTCTTAACTTTAATTAATTCCTAATGTGGATTAAGCCCTCTGGAGATGTCAAAACTTGCGCTCTATGAAGAGCTGAATGATAATTAATGTGTAGGAGGCCAAGTTATTTTTTCTTATCTACCTTATACTGTTACCACTGAGCTCAGTCACGACCTGGCTAGCATAGAGGATGAAGATGTAACTGTAATTGTAATTCCTTCCTCCTTGGAATTTAACCTGTGTGTGACCTACCTGTGTCACTGACCTGCACTCAGAATGGAGAGCTGTCCTGCAGGGAGGGAAACGAGTTTGACTGTGTTTCCCTTGGTCTTGTGTCAGCCACCATAGACAGAGGCAGAGGTGCTCCTCCACAGTGGGGGCCACATAAAAGCTGTTCACGTTCAATGCTGTGAAGTGGCTCTCTTAGCTTTCTGAAGAGTGGCACAGTCATTGTCCAGATCTCCAGAAGACCTTTCAAGACATCTCAGAATCCTCCCCCAATGCTGTGTGGCACATAACTGGGAAGGCAAATGAGCTCTGCTTTCCTTAGATACATGATCTCATCTGGCAGCATGAAAGGGTAGGCAGGTGGAGGCTGTTCCTTTGGAAGACAGTTTCCAGAGGACAGCATGTATTTCCTTTTCTGATTTTCCTTAGACTCACTGAGAAAAGATGATAGCTCTATGCCAGAGTATGTAGCAGACTGGGCTGTAGTAAGAGTGGTGGGGGGTGTTGTGGCTGTGTTCTCTGGCTGCCTTCTGCTTGGAACACCAAGAACCCGTGCAGGCTGTAGAAGAGTCTGTGCCAGACAGGAGCCAAAATGTCCCTGAATATGAGGAACACAGAGACTTAAAAATTCTTCCTACCAAGCTCAGGAACAAAAGCACTGAGCGTCATATGGGCTATCTGCGTAACAGGTAGATGGAGCTGCAGAAATAAGATCCTGTGCTTATACCAGTTTCATGCAGTAAGGTTTGCTCACAGAGATGTCCTTGTTTTAGGAATTAATTGTTTACTTCTTGAGGCAAGTCCAGATGCAGTGAAGCACCTGCTTTCCCTTCTGGTAAGGAGGAAGAATAGTTGGAGGAGATTGATGGGATGGAATTGAACCTGGGAAGTTCTGAATGGCTTCCTGGGAATTCGCAGATGCTGGGGGAGAAGCCTGAGGGCCTGAAGATCTTGACCTAGTGAGCTACCTTTTCCTCTAGCATTCGCAGTAGTGGCTGGGCATCCAGAAACCTGTGTGTACTAACACAGTACACACTAAATGAACATCCTTTTTTTTTTTTTTTTTTTTTCTTTTTAAACCTGAGTAGTTAAAAACAGCTTCACTCAATTCATTGATTTTCTTAGCTTAGTTTCAATTCTTTAATATTGTTTAATGCCTAGTTTGAGTACCACATAGAACAGCAGTAAAGCAATCATATTTTATGGTAACTATAATTCTCCTTGTGTACTTTCCAGAAGTTAATATAATAATAGTTTTAAGAGTCTTTTATTACCAGCTGCAAGTCTGATTTTCTGACGAGATACCACTAATAGTTTTATTCTGGCTTCAGCAGTTTTCTTTGTCTTGGGGCCTCTTAGAGGGGCAGTGGTTTCTTAGTTAGAATTTTTGTTCTAGTCCTATAAAATGTAGTCTTGTTAGAACAGCAGCTTGTGCTCAATACTTTTTATCTGTTTTCTTATTATAGTGTAGATTTTGCTACCATTAATCACTCTGAAGTAGCTGACAGCTTAGATCGGCATCTAAACCCTGTGTCTCAAATGATAACTACATTGTTTTCATTTCAGTTAGCACAAGGCTTCCTCCATGAGCTGAGTGGAATGTTGATTGTATTAAAATTTAATGCCCAAAGCATTAAACTATCTGAAAATTATTTTGAGAAGGTGTCTCCAGAAGTCTTTTACATTGTCTGCTTCTATTTAAAAAACAAACAAACAAACATATATATATGCCTTATATATTAAAATGCACAAAGGGGTGTGTAACCAGGATTTGGCTAAGGCAAGTCACATATGCTCAGTTGGCTACAGAGTGTATCTTTTTGCTCTGGACCTGGCCTTTGTCGTGTCTGCCTCTGTCTTCTGTGCTTCTGAGAAAAGAAGTGATAAGTTAAATACTGAGGTGAGATCCATCGTTTAAGGTAGGAGAGTAGAGAAGGAAGTGACCTTGATTTTGCTCTAGGCAGAACAGAGAGTGGAGTGATATTTTATTTACAGAAGATATTACCATCTAGTTTCTCTGTACTGTTAAATAAGTAGCTGTCTGATCTAATGACTGTAAAAAAAACCTGTTTAGCTTTTCCTGGTGTCTAAGCCAAGAAGGTGGCTCGTCAGCTCCATCTGTCTGATGATGTGAAAAATGTAGGGACATTTGGCTGGACCCACAGGAAGGCAATAAACAGAGAAACATGTGACCAAGAGCAGAAGGACTCTGTGTGTGTCATCTAGTCTGTGGGAAAAAAAAAAAAATATGGGAACATCCAGCTCCCATTGTATTAGTTATGATTTTCCTAGTCTCTGCAGGACACACAACTAAAACCAAAACTTAAATATAGAAGAACAGGATGCAAGTCTGTGTAACATTGTCTTTTATTTTGGCTTACACTGCTATGCTAAAAACAAGAATATGAGGGTAGTTTGAGGTTGATAAGTATAGAGTTGACAAATTATGCCTAGAACTTTAAATGGTTTCCCAGTTATGAAACCTAAAGCGTTGTTTCTGAAGTAACAGACCACACACAGCAGTTTCAGAGTTGCAGGAAATGCGCTGCTCTGAATTTTAGACAAGAACTCGATTGCTACTGGCAGAGCTGCGCCTGATTGACTCTGAGAACTTTTCCTGCAATATTGTCAACTCTGTGAAAAATCAGACACCCATTAAATTTGTCTTTTTATCTCACAAATGAAAAGGTACACTCTACAAGTATTGACAATTAAGAATGTGACTTTTCTGGCTAGGGTGCTCAGTGTTTGTTTTAACGGTCTTATAGAAAGGAGATACAAGTAAGGGTGTAGGGGTGCAGAGGAAAAAGGTGACTCACTTCATGGTAAATCACTGGAGCTTCACAATTTCTTTCAGCTTGCTTATCAGCTGCATTTTGTATTTTGGAAGTTACCTAATTCTTCTGTCTCTCAGTATCCTATGCAGAAAGGAGATCTGTGCCTCTTCTCAGAATGCCAGAAAGGGGAGTCATTTGACTACATTCTGAAATTCTCTTCACTTTTGAAATTGAGCTCAGGGCACTTTTGTGCCTGTAGGTGAGGGAAAGCCAGTCCATTCCCGTAGCACGATTTGTTTTTAATTTCCTGGCTTTACTAACAAAAATATCAGGTCTTTCTTGCAAATACTGAGATGGGACCTTCAAGCTGTGCCTCCTTTTGGAATGGAATTGGAAGGTGATCAGTCTGTTATAAAAGGATGAGAGGAAAAGACTAGAGAACTTGGACTCAGTGGAAGCATTGTGATCCCCAAAATGGGGTATTAGTATTTAAACAGACATGCACAGCCCTGCTCATTTATATGAGCAGAAAGTTAAAGCAGTGAAGTCTGCCCCAGAGTGTGAGGTTTCATGTGCTTCTCTGCAGACCTGACTTCCCAGGTAACTCACTTTGCACTGGGGTTGTGTGGCCCCTGAAAGGTACCCTATTAAATCAGCACGATCAGAAGCTCTGTCATGTGAGATGCCTGACACAGGCCACCAAAGAGAATTGACAGGCAGGCAGCTAACTCCAACTCCTATAATGAAATGCAGCAGCTCAGGTGAGCAAATTAGTCAAGCTTTCCTGAAGCTAAATGCTACAATATGGCTTGTTTTAACAACGTGTTTCAGTATGATGTAACTCAACATAAACCAAAAGTGTCTCATTTAGATATATGCCAAAACTTCCATAAAATCCAGATTTTTCTGTATGGAAACACAACCCCAGTGCAGGCTGTGACAGCAAATTCCCTTTAAGTTCCACTTCTGTACTCACGTGTGCCTCTAAAAACTCCTTGTTGAATAATGAGGTTTCCATCTCTGTCATCAGAATTTCTTTGTTATTACAACTAAGTTGCTGGGTATTTGTTTCTTTTCAAACTAGCAAGGAACATCAAACAAAATGTCTCCTAACAGCACCATTGTTCTTGTTCCTGCTGTGCATGGAAGTTACAGGTGTTAACCCCTCTTCGAGCTTAGTTCTATTGTTTGGTAATCAGCCTGGTTATAAGTCATACAATTAGGAAATGTTAATTGGCCTGCACCCAAAATCTAAAAATGAATACAAATGCTCTCCTTTTTCTGACATGGCCTGACCTTCTCATCTTTTTATAATAGCTGCCGTCTGGGGAGTAGCATCAGCCTGTTCCATTCTGCTGTCATTCACATGGCAAGTTGGCTGATAAATGGAAAGGAAGTGGAACTTAATTGCATGTTAACTAATAACTGGAGAAGTGCAGCACAGCTATTTGGTTGTTATTTTAGGCTTAAAAGGCAACAGATCTAACCATCTGATGCTTTTACTCAAAGCTGAGGTTTTAGAGGCACTTGGCCGTGTCACTTTCATGATTACCTGTGACACAGCACTGTCACCTTGGGCAACCAGCAAGTCTCTAATAGGAATAAAGCTTGTAGTAGCCCAGAGCAGCAAGCAGGCTTAGTCGAGGGAATTAAGAATTAGCCTTTTCTAATACCCAGAGTGGAGGTTCGCACATGCTTTAGCAGAGCTAAAAGAACTTCTGGATGCTAAAGGTTATGGGAATACTTTGATTTTCCACTAAACGTTATCTTGCTATATTTACTAACATACATCCCAGGGACATGATGCTTTCTCCGAGTCTGGCAAGGTAGGTGCTCCTCATCTTGTTATTTTAATGAAGTAAAAACATAAACTGAAATGAGCGGCTTGGGTATAAAGGAGAAAAAAAAGGTGTGTGTGTGAGGGGAATATTCTTTCCTAACCTTGCCTGAGTGGCCAGTTGCATTTATCAAAGGCCAATTGCAAATTACAGTGGTAAGAGGAGTCATCCTGCCTCTGCCTTCAGCGAGACGAGATGAGAGGTGCTCTGTGTTGTTTCCAGGTGACAGAGTACTAACCACAACCCTTCTGGTATGTCTGCCGAAACTTGAATTTGTTTTCATCCTAAGTAGTCTAAGTTTGAGCTACTATTTTAATTCAATAGCTTTTTATATACTTGGAATATGCTACCTAAATAAAGACATTGGATTTCATATATTGATCAAAAGAAAGGGATTATTTTTCACATTTTCAAAATCATTAATGAAAGTAAAATTTTACTCTGAAACATGCTTGAGCAGTAAGTACGTACAAGAGACCTTATGTATCTTTTAATGTACACTTACATGTCTTATCAAAGTTCAACTTTCTGTAGCAGTCTTTATTATAGACTAGAAAACTCATGATTGCTTATGAAGGGCATATTTTTTTCACAGCAAGATGGCTTTAATCACACTAAAAATTAATAGAAAACTTTATTGGTTTCTGGCAAAGGAATCTCTTAGTAAAACACCATTTAGTGGATCAGAAAACACTGCTAACATTGGTGAGCAGTGATTTAAAAAAATACAGCTTTCAAAACTACTTTGGGAAACCGCTGTGATTGAAAATATGTATTTTTCACACCTGGAAAATTCTATATGTTTATAATTTCCCCAAAAAATGTAATTGAAAACATTTTCAATAAGCACTAATTAGTGTAAAAGGATCATTGGCTAGCTGCAATTAGCACGTGAGAATTAAAGAGTAAGGAAAAAGCATATTAAAAATAGGACAATGACAGAAATGAATTGTAAAAGATGAATGGATGATGCTGTAAGCAAGAGTCAAGGCAAAGATCTGAAATGAAATAATCTTATCCAGTTGGTGGTTTTTTTTTTGTCTTCCACCTTATTTTGTCTTGCAGCAGAAGGATAGATCTATGAAAATTTGCAGTTCATCTCAGTTTACCAACCACACCGCTAATCAAATAATTTAAAAAATCTCCCAGTGTATTTATTCTGGAATTTGGGAATTAACAGGTATGCTTGTAGCAGGTTGTACTCGAAGGTATCTCAGCAGAGCAAGCAATCTGGGAGCTGTACAAGCTTGCCAAAGGATATATGAGTCACCTCAGTCACCATCTCCAAAGCTCTCAATATATTATTTCCTACTAGTTTCATCTAAAAATTAATTTTGCTTTAGTATCTCTTAGCAGTTACAGATTAAAACACTACTCATCTGGTTAAAATGTTACATGGCAAAATAACTTTTGTCACACATGCAAACTTCTCCTCTGGCCACTTAAATCATAGAAGCATAGAATCATAGAAACCTTAAGGTTGGAAGGGACCTCTAGAGATCATCTAGTCCAACCCCCCTGCACACGCAGGGTCACCTACAGCAGGTGGCTCAGGACTGCATCCAAGCGGGTCTTGAAGGTCTCCAGAGAAGGAGACTCCACAGCCTCTCTGGGCAGCCTGTGCCAGGGCTCTGTAAAAGAACTAAGCAGTAGTCCTACTGAGCCTTCCCTTGCAGGCCTAAGGAGAATTGCCATTCCCTTAAATAGAGAAGTAAAAATCAGAGCTACCTTTGTTAAGGGCAAGAATCTTGAATATTTAGTTTTTTTTGTCTTCAGGGGAGTATTTTGAGTTGACCATGTAACAAATTCAAATAGCATCAACACAGTAGCTTTTCTTGTGTGCGTATTGATCATGTGGCTGCTGAAATGGAGTCACTTTTGCTCAGCCACCAACCAGACCTTGAGTGGCTCTGGGGGGGTAGCTGCTTGGACCTTGTTGCTGCAGCCCTCAGAGATGAGAGCGGAGCCCTTCTGAAAGACCGAATTCACGAAAAGCAGCTTGGAGACACTAGGGAACATGGCCACGCTGGCTCCCAAGTAGTGGTATTGATTTAATTATTTTTGGTGCAGTTGAGAAAGCTAAGCCATGGACTTTATTGAGCTGGATTGCATGGGAACACAGCAAAGAGGGAGTTCGTGCTCCTACATGCGAAGGGGTAAAGAAAACCACCTGACTGGATTCATATCACAGCTGTACAACCTTGTCATAATTGCATTATATTATCCTTTTGTTTGATTCCTATTGTATCTGCTTTTCCCCTACTGAAGCAAATGTCAAAATTCTCATTAAAATGTGTTTACGCCAAGAATTACTTGGCTGCAGTGAAACAACATAGCAACAGTTTTCTAATTAGCAGTGGGCCCTATCCTGCAGAACCTGGAAAAGCCTGGTGCACATCGACTTCATTAAAAGTGGAATTCAGCCTACTGCTGGGGGTTGGCATAAGGCCAATCTGTGCTTAAGTCTCCTCTAAGTCCTAAAGTATGTGGTGGTCTTTTGAACTATGATAAATTTTTCATGGGGGGATGTTCCACCCTTATATGGTATGTAGGATTGGACCCAGAAAGCTCTAAGCAATTGCTAAGGAGAAAAAGCAACATGTTTTATTGTGCAGCACAAAACATAGTACTTGTTGTCTTGTATTCAAGATGTTTTCCTTATCTTGTGTCAAATGAATCTTGGACTTCATTCATTATTTAGGGATTTGTTTTGAGGATACTGTCTACTCATAAAATATTTATTAAAGACTTCATTTCATTACATGTGCCCTGTAGTGTATGGTAGCAGGGGTGTCTTGAGGACAGGTGGGAGAGTAGACTAATCGGGAGGAATTTATTGTTTGTAGATATGTATAGATGTATGCAAACGCTAACTGGATATTTTTGTTTTCATTTTGTAACTTTTCCTGAGATGAGAGGTTTTGAAAAAATGGGTCCTGGTGTAGATGAGCTTTGTAACTTCAGCAGCCATTGGTAGCCTAATGGTGACACAAGGACTCATGGTCTCTTCCCCTCACTCCCTGCTGTTCTAGTGCTTGCTTCTGGTGACTCTCCAGAGATTTAAACAAACTGATGTTATTGCCATTTCTACTGTGTCTTCACTAAAATATCTTCTTAGATGTCAGCTGGTAAAATTGTTAGCTGTGCTATTTGGATACAATGGGCTATGGGTGGAAAATCACAAGCATGAGGAGCAACACTGCTAAAAGGTTTCATTTCTGCCCCTCCCCATCCCTTCTTTCAGTCAATTGTTGATGTTTTGATGAAAATTCGAAATTGTGATCTTGGAATCCTTTTTAAATAATAGAACTGAAGCAGAGAAGGAAGCATGTAGGGAATTGTGAGCAGCTTTGACTGAGGTAGCAGAACGGGCAGTGACTGGTAAATTTATTTTCTCAAGAGATGTGATGGATACCTAAAAAGGGAAGTGCTCTGGAGGAAGAGGTGTTCCTTGGATGTGCCTTATTGTCCCGATGCAGATGGACACATGCCTTACTCCTGGTGGCAGTGGAGGAAATCAGTTTGATGGTGCTAAGCAGGGAACAAGCACTCACTGTGTTGTGTGGAGCACCCTCTTTTCAGCCACTGCTCTGCGAGGGGCTGGGGGCAGGAGAGCAATGGGATGTGCCCAGCTAAGCAGAGTCCCCCACTGCTGTATTCATGGGGAGATGAGTACAGGGATGTGCTGTTCTTGCTGCCACAGCTCAGACCTGCTGTCCAAATTGAGTACTTCTCTCGCTGCCAAAGGGAGGGTGTTTCAGTGTGCTGCCTGCAAGGCACCTCTGTGCTCTTGTGCAGAATTTCTATCTCCTGGAAGCTGCTGAAGTTCTGAGACTCTGTCCTGCACTGCTGCGCTCAGAGAAGGAGTTGGCCCAAATGTGAATTGGTAGAGCCTTTGAGTATCGTGCTGCTTTGCTAACTTGTAGATGCTTTTTTCGTGAATGCACACACAAAATCTGTTTCAAGAACTCTCCCTTTCTGAAGCAACGGTGCTTCAGTAAGCACACTCAGCATTGATGCAGCTGCAGTCTAAGTGGCCTGTTCCGGCAGATGTGCATTTTACACTCGTGGGTTTTTTTGCAGCTGAGTGAATAAACATAGCATCTTAGCTGGCTAGAGAAAGATTAGTTTACTTCAGTGAGCTTAGTGTATGACATGGCCTAATCCTGAAGTGATCCTATTACTGCAAGGTCGGGTGGGATTGTGTACTAGTTTTTGATCGACTCACTTTGCTCTTTTGACTCTAGCGAGTGTGATTTGGGGCAGTTTTTGCTTTGATTGGTATCTGAGACTTTGTAGCTGGGAGAGAGACAGGTGAGCAATTCACATGGTCTTGAACAACAAGAAAGCGAGGAGACTGACTGTGAAAGAGGAAGATGAAAAGACAAGAAAGGAGATTTTTCCCCTGCCGTCCCTCCATATATCCTGTTATCAATGTTATTTTTTTGAAATTTAGGGGGTAGCCAAGGAAATGCACTGTTGTCTTCTCCATCTCTGGAGGCCTTTGTGAAATTAGTTGAGGAGCTGGAATGTATTGCTGCAATAAATGTTGCTACCAGAAATGGAGACCCTGTAACTGAAAAAGCTGGGAAGGGCAGGAATTCTTGCTGCTGATTTCTGCACCGAGACCTGGGAAGCAGGTGAATGGCAGCTTTCCTCGCCTCCCGGCTGAGGAGAGCCCTGTGTGCTGGGGCCCGCTGGCCCTTGCGCTTGCTGGTAGGGCAGTGATCTGCAGTGCCCAGGAGCTTTGCTTCTAGTAATTAATGTGGCACCTCTGGGATTGAGCATGAACTGTATCTAATGTCCTGCCCAGTAGGTGAGAGTGACTGAGAAGGACAAGGTGCTTTTGACAGCCCTTAATGAGAGTGCATGACACCATCTTACTCTTGCAACTCCTTTGGCTCTTCTTAGGGAATCAAGCAAAAGTCTCACAGATTTTTCCCTATTCTGCATAGACTGACAGCAAAAGGCACAGTTTTATCTAGTACTTTATCTAGTACAGTGGTTTTATCTAGTACTTGGTAGGTGGTTGAGAGCAATGGATTTTCCTCCTAAATGGCTTCTTAAAATCTCCATTTAATTAAGTTCCACTTCTTTGAGGCACGTTTCTTTCCTAACAAGCTTCTGTCAGCAAAAGGTAAAACACTATAATCATAAAACATCCTGTGTGAAGTTGAAACTCGCTGGAATGTCACAGGCATGGTGACTTTAACGATAAGAGTAAACAGGATGCAGTGATGCTCTGAGAGGTACTCAACTCTACCAGACAAGGCCATCTAGGAGGTGTTGATTCATTGCTCATGGGCTGCGATGGATTACAGAGCCGTTCTACACGGCTGTACCATCAGTGATAGGAAAGTTCCGCAGAAATACAGGGACTTCTAAGTCCCCATTGGAGAGGTGTGAACAAAACAATTGTACGTGAATTCATCTTTTAGTTTTCCTACTCTGATAATATGTCGTCTCTGAAAATGAGATATTCTACTGATCCTTTTTAGTGAACATTACCTCCTTTTTCTTTTGGCAGGTTTCATTAATGTTGGCAAATACTTTGAAAATATTAAGCATGTAGCAATGCAAGAATCAAACATTTACCAACATTTTTGAACTCAGTATTCATTGATGTGAAGATCTGTGTGGGCTCATCAGTAAATTGATGATGTTCTCATGAAAATGTTCGGTGAAGTAATTCGCAAACACTACTCATACTTGCTTCTGTCTAAGGACTCCGAAGGATTTTACAGATACCATTTAATTTGAAGTCTTTGCATAGATTTATATGATTGCTTATTTTGTTCAGACAGAGAACCTGAGGCTTTAAGATGTAAGATGACTTGCACGTGGCCCCATAGAAGTTCAGGAACAGAGCCAGAAAGAGATGACCTGGTTTCTATCTCCTTGGAAAACTGTTCTGCACCTCATGTTTACTCTATTTTGTAACTGCTCCAAGTTTTGCATTGTCTTGTCCTCCTCTTATCAAAATTATTTGCACATTTCCAGGTCTTCTCTAGGTCACACTTTCCGTTATTATTAACTGATCCACATTTATGCATTTTATTTTTCTCATTTAAAAAGCATTTTTTCCCAATTGGAGCCAACATGATAATGTAAGATACCAGTACCAGTGAATTAGGAAAGGTCACTAACCGATGAAATGATGACTATTATGGAGTATTTAAAAACCACCTTTCATAACAAGTTTTTGCAGATAGAGACGTTTCAGCAGATCTCTGACCTTTCTCACAGGATAATGTAATGCAAATTGAATTAAATGCTGTTCTTTTCTTGCAAGAAACCATATTCTGCAGAATACCCACCAGATGGAGCTGGTGATACTAAAAATACAAACCCTTATTTGTGACAAAAGTCAGTAAATGATGGAGGTATAAAGTATTTACCTTTGAAAGTACTGAAGAAGAATGGCACTGTCAGACACTTATTTGACATTTCAAAGTGGAACTCACAACGCTGTAAATGAGAGACCAGATATATCAGCAGTGGAAATTTTTAAAACTGATAGCTTCTTTGGGGGAGAGAAGTGAATTGCTCTTGCTTGGTCCATCTTGGCAGCAGTGGAGCACGGTGGGAAGCCTGGCTTTGTTATTTAATGTGTTTAACATTAGCACATTTCTGGCTCACCTGCTGCTCCATCTCCCTGTTTACCTATGTAGGCAGGAAGGTTTTGTCACCAGTTTTACATCTTGCCTTGAAGCAGGATGCAGAAATAAGCTACTTCCTTTCAGAGCTGAAAAAAAGGACTGTAACAAATACTGAATTTGTGGCTTTTTTTGTTTAGTTTAAATGAAAAAGGAAACTCTAGTGCTTTTGCTATGAAATTCTTTCCTCATTGGAGTCTATATCAAAACACCTTTTGGTTTTAAAATTGTGGCACCGAGGCTATTTGATGTCTGTGGCTCTGGTGTGTGGTATTCAGGTCTCCTGACGTGACCCGCACTTGGAAGGAGGGCCCCGAGCAGCGGCTCTGCTGCTGAGACCAGGCCTTGCCCTGTGCGTGGGCACGAGACCCCAGCGTCCTTCCCGTCTGCTTCCTTCTGGCTTTAGTTTGTTGTAGCAGTAATGAGGCTGATTGTTCCATACTAAAAATGAACTATAGGAACCATTAACATATAGGCAAATTCAGCAGTGACTGATCACAGGAGGATTGTGGAAAGTGGGTTTCTTTCCACTATTCCATTCCGCTATCCATTTATATAAACAGATATTATTCTGGACCGCTTCATAGAAAAGTTGAAGCAGCAAGTAGACATGCATAAAGAATTTCAGGTTATCTTTTCCCCTTAATTTACTCACAAAACAATTTGAACCATACATTTAGTCTTAAGCTTATTAAAGTATCAAAGTAAATGATAATTAATTAGAGTATCTAAAAGCCCAGAGCAATGAGAAGTTGTCCTTCTAAAAAATAGAACCAAAAGAATATAGCATCATTTTTTTTTTTTTTTAAGGCTTCACACAGGGTAAAATAGAGATTTATCACAAGTAAAGTCCTGTGTAGGTAAGTTGCCTATAGTAATTTCACATCTATATTCAGCATTCAGACTGAACCAGAGCACTGTTGTTAGAGCTTTACTTGCTCAGTTTCAGTGTCGCTCAGTTTCAGTGTCGCTAAAGCAGTTGTGCAGTTTAATGTACATAAAATAGCTTTTTTGTTTTTATCTTCATAGTCATATTTTTAGACCTCAGACATGTTATGCAGTGGGGAGGAGGGGGCACTGTCCTGTTTTCAGCTTGCTGTTTTCTAGAACAGATATAATATTTTACTAGCTCTCATACTGTTACTAGAGCCTTTGCATAAGGAGTAAATTACCATACATGAGACAGTGGCATGCAGTAAGTTATCTAGGCCTTGATTTTCAAAAATACCCATTAACTGGGGTCCACTTCCTCACAAATGCACACTGAGCTAAAGTAAGTCTTACATGCTCGTTAAGGGCCTTTATCTGCTTCTGTTTTGAAAAGTCATTTGAGGCAACAGGAATCTGAATTGAGTAAGTGCTGCAGTTCTCATTTGCTTTTATAGGAGTTGCTTGTTCAGGATTTCATGGAATTGGGGCAGGAGCTGTTGAGCTGGCAATCAAAATTAGTGTGTTCCTTATCAGTATTTGAACTTGAACCGACTATACCGGTCTTCAGCTGTAAAATGCTGAGTTAGTTTTTTGTTACTAGTTGTGTGGAGTAATGCTTGTGAAGAAAGAGAGCCTGGATAGAACTGATTTTGATGTCAAAAGTATGGGCCTTTTTATGGCAGGCATTATCTAATCCTTATCTCAAATGTGGTCTCCATTTGCCATTAGCAATACATGTGTAATTAATGGATGAGGAAATATGTGAGCCAGCACAAAGCTGGGAGCTGCCCTGTTGTTTTTTTTTTTTTTTTCAGGCTAATCAACACTGCCATCAGTGCTGCCTGTGTACGCACACTCACACTAAATGTTGGGCTGGAGACCCTTCTCTTTTTGTATCACACGGATGTAAACAAGTAATTCAGCTTTGTGCATCAGTTGCACCCTTGCTTCTAAGGGTATTGAAGTTTAACCTTTTAATGTTGTTAGTTATTTGAGTCTTAAGATGAAAAGTGCTGTAAGAATGCATACTAAAATCTTGGGTACTAAAATCAAGAGAAGAAATTAAAGAGCCTGTTCAGCTTTCTAAATTAGATTAAAAATGAGCTCTTGGCCTTTTATGTTAACTAGAGGTAATTGTGATACTGTTTGAAGGGTTGTAACATGTAAACATAGCACATTATGCTTGATAAATTTAACTAAGATGCAGAGCTTATGTGTCAGTGCAGGCTGGAGCTGCTCAGCTTCAGCAGCCCATCAGAAGAGCAGATGGGGTCCTGCTGAATGGCAAGGTGAAGATGAGTCAGCAGGGAGCCCTTGTAAGGGTGAATTTGCCCTTGGTGCATTAGCAAGAAGGAAATGATTTTTCTCCTCTGCTTAGTACTAATGACATTGTATCTGGAGTATAGTCTTCTATTTTGGGGCCCCCACTACAGGGGGGGAGAGAGAAAAACTAGAGTGCAGCAGGGGTGCATTAGGATAATGAGGTGTGGGTGCACCTGATCTACAAGCAGAGGCTATAAAAGGTGGGTTTGCTCCTTCTGCAGAGGGGAAGGCTAAAGATGAATGTAGTTTGTCTTCCACTGAAGAAAGGTATTTTATAGGGAAGATAGTAAGACTCTTATCAGAGGTACCTAGAGAAAAGATGGTGGCTGAAAAAGTTCAGGTGCATGTAAGGACAATATTCCTCACAACTAGAATCATTAAGCACTGGAACAGCCTGGCCAGAGACTGGAGTCTCTGTCCTTGGAGATTTTTAGCATTCAGCAGGACAAAGTCCTGAACAACTTGATCTCAATTTGAAGTTGGCTCTGCTTTGATTGGAGGATTGGAATAGGTGAGCTCCAAAAGTTGTTTCAACCTGTATTTTTCTGTGATTGTATGAATTTAGGGAAGCTGACTTTGTCTTGGAGGGCAAGATGACAAAGAAAACTGCTAAAAGCCTCCAGGTCATGCCCCCTAGGCAGACTTTGAAAGTGAGGTCCCCAAAATGAGTTTTGTTGTTTAAATTGTTAGTATTTTGACTATTTCCAATATGTGAACAATTAGATGGCAATGCAAGTACCATTTCATTGGTTCACTGACATAAGCAGAGGTAATATCTTTACCTTTTCTGTTCTGATTCTATGTCCCATGATCCACTTAATTTCACACTAAATTTACTTTCCCTTTGCAAAAGGAGGAGAGATGGTTGCTAAATAAAAGGACTCTTGAGATGGGTAATTGGAAAAAGCTGAAGGAAAAATACCATAAAGTAGTCTACAGCCTTCCTCTTGGCTTAAGTGTTAAGCCTGAAACTAAATGGATTTTCTTTTCTACAGATGTCACAGGTCAATTATATACTGAGTTGTGTTATGTAAATTGTGACACTTTTAATCCAAATCTGCTTTTTCCCTAGGTCGATACAGCATTGCCTTGAGAACATGTAATTTACAGAAAAAGACACCAACCTTTCTTCACCAAAAACCTAGCAGACAACGGTGTCCAGCAACCTACGCTGTGCTCATTCCCATGGTAGGTCATCAGCACTGAGCAACGTCCTGACTGTGCATCATTTCAGGGAAAGAAACAAAAGAAAGAGGAGTTGCTGAAGCATCTAATGGCTAAAAGCTGTAGGGAGGGGTAATGTGCCGAAGTATATAGCTGTAGTGTAAGCTGTCAAAGGGAACTGAAAGCATGGTGCTCCCATTATCAATTTTGCTGAGCACATAGGGGTTTAAATAGACTTCTGTGAAGTGTTCAATTCCCCAAAAGCTCTTCATGGCTTGAGTTGCAGTTGCTGAGAGCAAAGGAAGATGTCAAGCTCTGTATTGCAAAATTCTAAACTTTTTGCAAATAACAAAGGTACTTTGCCTGGAAAAATATCATACTTCCAAGGGAAAACAACACATGATTTTATAAAGTGTGTAATTTTCTTCAGAACTTGAAAATGTGAAATTTCTGTGCGTTGTACTTAAGGATAAGTAGCTTTGGATTCTCTTCAGTTCATTTGATTTTGATTTCCCCCCCATAACTTCATATCTCCTGGAAATCATTCATCCTTTAGGTCTTCCTGAGGTTAATAGTAAGACCAGAAATTATAATGCAGGATATAATGTGAAAAAAACAGTTCGGTGTTCTGTACCTAATGTCAGCAAATGTCCAAAGGAAGCTCTTGCTAAAACTACTGGTTCTAAAATGAAATGGTACCTATGTTGACTGCTTCAGGCACCAGCTGTAGTAAAACTTCATGATAAAACTAGTTGTTCATGGTTTGTGTAACTCTTGACTCCCCAGTGACTCTCTGAGCATCTGAACCTCAACGTCTTTGACTTGGTGTGTTGTTGTGCTACCCTGCTACGGAGCATTATCACTATTATCACTGCCTGCTCTGTAGTTATGTTGATAAATATAGTATTTATTGTCATTAGATTCTCTCTCTCTCCTTTTTTTTTTCTTTTTCTCCCTCTCTTCTTTCGTGCAGCAAAAATGGAGAGGCACTGAAAAAAAATAACCCCAAATCTTTAGTTTTTAGTAAAAAGGCATGCTGTACAATTGTTGGGGGGGAAAAAGTGGTGTTTTGTTTTTTTTGTCTAAAAATACAAGATTTTCAGACTCGCAGAATGCTTGAGGTTGGAAGGGTCTGTGGCGTTGCTGTGGGGCATTTGTTTGCTTTTTGCTGGTAATGAGACCTAGCAGTTGTTTCATAGCTTTCTGCTCATGACATGAAAGTAATGTACTACTGCTTCGATCTGCCTGAGTCACCATGGGTTCATCTGAATGCACAGGGGTGTGAGGGTGGTGAGGGCTGAAAAATGCTCTGTGTGTGTAAAAGAGAAAGCGCAATCACGGTGCTCCTCTGACACCACTAAGAAGCCTGAGCAAGCAGACAGTAGTAGTTCTTCAAATTGTTAATGACAAACACTTTGTTGTTATTACTACTTGAAGAAGTACATGAGGCTCCATAATGAGTGTGTTCATAGTTTTGTTTTTGTATGGGTCTTTCAAAACTGAATCTACTGCTGCAAGATTATCTGATTTGGAAAGCAAAGCATTTCATCAGTACCAGGAAATGTCTTGCTCTTTTAACAAAACGTTCTTCAGTTGACTCTCTGTTACATGTTTCTGAGGTTATTGTGCAAAACCATTAGAACATAGGCTGATTTCCTGCAGTACTTTGTATGTACTACAGTGGCATAAAAAGAGATAGGAAGTGGTTGGGTTTTTAAGAGTTACAAATACATTAAATGCTTAAATTAGTCCTCTGAAGTTAGTTAACTTGTGAAGGGAGTGTGTAAAAGATAAGTAGGATTAAGTCATATTGAAAAATAATTTTGACAATTCCCTTGTTTCCAGTTTGGAGGGGTAGCAGGTTTATCTTCAGGTAACAGAGTAACAGTAACAGGTGGGAAGGATTTGAAGTAATAGGTAACTCACAGCACTGCAGTGACTTCAGAAGGTCCTGGTGTACATGCATGTCCTTATGCAGGAAAATTCCTTTTGAAGGTGCAAATGGATTTGCTTGTCTGGATGTTCTAGTAGCAAAACCTAACTAATTTTGCCTGTTTTGGAGTTAGGTGCTTTTAGACCTGCGTTTATGTAGCATCAAGCACAAAGCTTTCAGCTTTTGTTCTTAGCCTAATCTTAACCTCTTTCTGGCTAATATTTTCTAGTCAAAAACAAAGTCATTGTTCCTTTTAGGCACCTGGTCTCTTCCTTAATTTTTGTTTATTTCCTTCTGTCTCCTTTTGCTTTCACTCAGTATATTGAGGCAGAAGGGTACACAAAAGATGAATTGGGATATTTGCGAGAATTCATGAAGATAATACAGAGCATGCCTTGATTTGCAATAACGCCTATTTTCTGCTTAACCAGGACCAAACTTGCAACTCATCCTGTGGGTTGCTGGTTTCTGAAATGCTGCCTCTTTGATCCTCTGCTGTCCTTGGTAGGCAGAGCCACCACAAGCAGTGACCCTTTAACTTTCCACCAAGCCTGTAGCCCTAGTCTGCTGAGGACCATCTGCTCTTTTCATGTGCCTTTCTACTCATACCGGAATAATTTCCATCTGACCGCCCTGTGCTTTGCACGAATAAAAAACCTTTCAGGCTGCTGCTTCTAAAGTAGATTTACCTTCAATCACCATTTGTTAAATCTCTGTCCATTAAAAACCATAGCTTGCAGAAGCTGTGTGCATTAAGCCTGATTATAGGGTCGGTGGAGAAGAGGGAGGGGGACAGCAGTTTGTATCAGTGTATTGCCTTGTTTTTCTACTTATCTAGCTGTCTGGTAATACTTGTGACAGGGTGCACATCAGAACAGGAGTCTCGTTTACTTGGCTCTGATTTTGTTTTATGCATCAGTCTCCTTTTTATTTTTTTGAGCTGTAACTAAAGGATTGTTGGCTTCAGTAGAAACTGCTCAGGCTATATGATAAAAATTAGAGTTTTCTGTGGTGGTAAGGTGCTAGATCCCTTATGGAGGGTAAGGGCCAGGGGATTAAGAAAGGAAGAGGAGGAAAATTCACAGGTTCCTTACGGAGGATGAGTGGCTCCTTCAAACGTACCTCATTTAAGGGCTCAGCATCTGGATCACAAAGGGTAAGTCTGCCATCACCCAACTAGTATGATCAATGGAAATGGTTGGCTTTGTATTTCTAACAGCTGATACCATTAAAAGTAAATGATTCTCTTCCTCTGTGCTCATGTAAGTCATGTCATGTGCAATGGTTCTGGCAATGAATCTTATTTCGATTATGAGAGTTCTTCCATGTGTACACTGTGTTTTCAGGGTCTCGGGGATAAATACCACCAGAGTTAGATTATAATGATTTCTATCCATAGCAAAGATTGTGTTTTGATGACTAATGATACTCAGCGTTCATGCCAAATTCAATGCAAGCAATGAGAAGATTGATAGAATGTGTGAAGGATTTTGTTGTGATTCACTGGACACTCACACAGCCATAGTCTACAAGAAATTAATTTTGTGGTTGTCATGTGCTGTGCAATATATAAATTAAAAAATCCAAAGGGAGGTAAAGCCATCATAAAGGAATTGCCTCGTGCCGAGCTCACTCTGTTAATGTCATTTGAAAACAGAAGGCGCATATTAGGAATTTAAAATTAATGAATTCATTTGGAGCAAATATGGACTAAGTTCAGCTCAGAATTACTTAGATTCCAGTTCTGCTGATGTTTTTTTAGTCTATTTGACTCCATTCAAATAATGAGAAATACCTTCTCCTCCAGCCTTCAACTTTCTTATTTCTAATTTCTGGTGGTGCTTACAGTGCTAGAGACTCATGTTCTAGTAAAGAACCTAAGAGAGATTAATGTTATTGGCCATCACCAAGCAAGCTGTAAGCACTGATAAAGTCATATAAAGTAGTAGTTTGTTTTGTTGTTGTTGGTTTTAGTTTTGGTAGTAACTAGGCACCCTGGCCTTTTTCTCTGAGAGAGATGATGTAGTTGCATGTGCTATGAGCATCACGGGCCATATTGTAGATGGGATGTGCTAGGAGGAGAAATAAATTCCGCAGTCCTTGTGGCGAGGTCCATAGTCAGAACGCTAAGAAGAAAAACAAGAGACTGAAGCATTTGCCCTGGACTCTATTCTCTACTAATAGCTATACAAAAAATATAGCATATCAGAATGTCAGATAATGCTTAGCAACAGCGTTGCTTTGTGCAACTTGACTTGCACCGTTTCTTCTTAAGATGCCCCATGGCTGTGTTTGAGCAGAGGGAAAAGCCAGGGTGTCACCCAGGAAAGCTGTCACTCTCCAGAACAACTGCATGTTGCTTGCTTCATCATCAGTTGACGTTTCAAAGCTAACAGTAATTGGCTGGTAATATTAACTGTATTTATTCAGTAATACAGAGAATAACATATTGAGGAAATGATAGAGAATGACTTTTCCTTTAAAATGCCATTTTTTTTTAATATCCAGGCTTACTTAAACGTGAAAAATTGGAATAGGAAATCCATAATGCATGCATAGTGCCCCAGGTGCAGTAAGCTTGTTGTTGTTGTTTTAATGTCCCCAAGCCTATCCTGAATTGCAAAGCACACAGAATTTTATTCCCTGATTGAAATAGAGTCAGAATAATAGACCTAGATGAAAATTGTCTAATACGACAGATACCACAAATCACACAGGACAAGTCTAGTCAAGGTAGAAAGAACACAATGCAGATTTTGTTTTTCATAATGAAGTTCAATTTGTGATCTGAGATACTTTATTTTAAAAGCTGGCATTTCCTTTGTAGCTTGCTTGTCTTTCTAATTGTTTTAGTTTCTTTTTTTTTTTTTTTTTTTTTTTTTTTTTTTTTTTTTTTTTTTTTTTTTTTTTTTTGCATTAATGTTCATTTTGGAAATAAAAGTCATACCTTTCATGAGAAAAATATTATTTCTAGAGTTGATAAAAAAAAAAAGTAGTTTATAGAATCTAAATCACAGCGTATACAGTAAGCTGGAAGTGGTACTTCTACTCAGTGGTGTATTCTGCTTAACTAGCTGTTGGCACATGCCCTGTCTGCTTGCAGGGCAGCAGAAGTGATTTCACCTGAGAGCCTGGATTTCTCAAGGCAAGAAATCTCGGTGTAATTATGTGCTGAGAGAGTGTTTTGCATTAAATATAAACTTTTGTTAGTGATAGAGCTCATACAGTTGGAATCAGGGCTTGAAACTGTATGGGTCCATGTGTCATACAATGATTTAGTACTTTTGGAATATGTTGGGAAAACCTAGGTAGGAAATGGTTCAAGCTAAATAGCTAAATGTACATAGCTAAATGTACAGATTTAGAATGAAAGTTTTAGCTTATGAATGCTCTGCAGTTTTGTACGTAAGGATATATATATAAGGCATGGCTTTCTGGATGCTCAAATTTAAAATTTCCATGGAGACAATTTTATTGTAAATGCTTTATTGTTCACAGTATGACTAGCAAATGTGGTACATGGAATATCAGAAATGTTGACATGATTAAAGAAAAAATTAACATTTGTATTTAAATATGTTAGATAATTTTGAAAATCTCAACAGCACTATTACAGAAAGTATCTTTTTTGAAAATGCTTTTAAGAAATACAGTATTGTTCAGTGATCTATTAGAAAATCAGCCTAAGACAAATAGTTTGTTATATATTTTGCAAATGACCTGACAAACTGGAGAAATGAGGGCTGAGGATGGTGCACTCCCTTGGATTTAAAACCCAGAGAATTTAATTTTTAGATGGAGATTATTTTGGTTTCTACTTTAAGTAAGTTACTCTTTTAATTTGTCTCATTGTTAATGAAAACCTAAGTTAGTGTAAAAGTCCTTTATGTTGGTTACAGTTTTTAATGTTATGATTTATTTCATGTGCCTCACTGAGTCAACACAGAATCAGTTCCATGTTGGTTTGGTATCTTAATGTCCTTCGATAAACTAGACGAAAGCTTTGCAAAAAGCCATCTGTAATAATTAGAGTGTTCTTAGACAGTAGCGATTGATGGCAACAGGAGTTGGAAACAAATCCCTTAGCCCTCTCAGCAGGCTGTGCAATTGGCCAAGTCAATTATAAGGCTTTTTTTTTTTTTTTTTTTTTCCCCAGTGACATACCATTCACATAAAGAATATCAATACAGTAGAGGATTTTTACAATTTGAAATATAGGGCAAACTAAATGGTTGTAGGAGAATCCACAACACTTTTCTTGGTGCCCTATAAATTTCTTCTCAAGTAAGACATAGTAAGAGGTGGTTTTTAGGAGTCTTTATTTTCTGTCAGGATTATCAGCAGCTGTTGGCAAAGAGCCAAGTCTGTTGCAGGTGTGAGTCCCGCGGTGTAGCGGGGTGTGCAGCACTGCAGGCATCCCCCTCTCCGCGAGGCAGCTACCGCAGCCATCCCGGAGCAGCAGATGGTGAGCACAGACACAAGTGGTGTGTGATCGGGTCACGAAGCGGAGGTTGCCACGCAGACGTGAGCTTCCAGCTCAAGATAAGGTGTCAGCTTGGAACCACAGATAACATTTCCTGTGCTGAGTAGCTGTTTTCACTTTATCACCTCTAAGTAAAATGTTCCCTATATACACCCACTGTTTCTCAAAAATCAGAAGTGGTGTCATCATGACTTCCTCAGTGCAAATGTGATAAGTTTTGCTAGAGTTTATTGGCATTTGTCAGTGTGTTTGAACCCAAAGTATTTTGGTAAATACTTCAAATTGTAGCGCTTACTTTATAAGGAAGATGCATATATCTCATAGAGCACCTGCATGTCTGTGCAAACACTGTGTGAGCTCCACAGTATACAGGTTTAGAGCAAGTGCAGTCCATCCAGCAGAATAAGTAAGTGTATTATGAGTTGAAAATGTCTCTGTAGGCTTGGCCTGATGTCCAAGCCATAGCAATCATGCACGTATCTATTAACTTCTACCCCTTTCTGCACTTAAGCAACAAGTAGATTCTTTGTACAGAGGGAGTGCTCTGAAATACGGTGTCTTGATAACCTATTACAGGAGGGTAGGGCAAGAGGGAGAGTTTCTGTCCAGATAAAATGGTTGGGCTAATATAGGTTGGCAGATTGCAATGACAGGAGCAATAGGAATAGTTTCTGTACTGTTCCTTGTGTTAGCTGTATCAGTGAAAGCATGGCTTTAGTATCAAGTTGCTCTAGTGGTAGATAAGGGAGAAGCTGCAAAAGGGAGTGGTGGAGAACTGTTGTCTTTCATATTGCACATGAGTAGAACCTTCAGTTTTAGGGGAGGATATTTTTGAAATGTTCCCTAACAGACTTGTGCCTGTGATTGTGGTGGAACTAAGACTGGCATGTGAGCAGATGAGGAGAGAACAAAACCTTTTTTCAGAATTCATGAAAGGGCTGCTGAATGTTGGAATCTGTGAGTTAGTCATGTTTATTTCTCAACAATTTGATCATGTTCTTGCTGGCTGTTTAAATGTGCTCCTGTCAGCTGGAGAATTCAGATGCCTCTGAGCTGTGCTTCATTATCCATTTCCCAGCTCCAAGTATTCCTGCTCTAATGTGGCTAAGCTCTGTCACTGGTGCTTGGCTCACACTGTGCTCACCAGGTGTAGCTTATCCAGCACCTCTTCCTGGGTCCTGTCACTGAGGGCCTGCAAACAAGCAGGGAAAAGTGGGAGCAGACGCTGTGAGCTATTTCTCTCTTTGGTGCATGTAGCCCTATAAAAGGGAGCTCTCTAGAGTGGCTACCTATTAAAAGAGAATGTTCGTGAATTCAGCAAAGCTCATGCTGACTTGCAAACATGAACAAGGAGGTATGTAAGAATGCTTCACAGTATGGATGATTTACAGCAGTAGGAGACATACAAAGTGGTACCTGCATGTACATTTACATGATACCTCTTACATGCTATCCCTTTGTTTTCATGCGAAACTTAGTATTGAGTAAAACAAGGAAAAGCAATTCCACTAGAGTAGTTTTGCTTCATGTCTCAAGTAGTGATAGGAGGTAAGTTGATGTTGTAGTGAAGTGTATAGTAGGTCGGGGTATTCACTGCTCTTCGCCTCTAATTATGCCCAATTTCAGCCATCACTCAGTAAGAGTAGAAACTTGCTGGGGCTTTTTAATTTCAGCCTTTGAAAGCAGCAGAACTCTGTAACTGGGCAGGGAAAGCACTGGAAACAGATAGCAGAGACCTGAAAGGCCATTGTGTGCGGCAGCCTGTCAAAGCAGAGGTTCAGGGAGAGTGATAGAAGAGGCTGCTGGCAACCGAGCAGGTTTCCCAGGAAAGTTCAGGGAGATTCTGAGGAACCCTTGGAAATTAGGGAGTATGAAAGGGCAGTGGCCCCCAAGACGGTTGTGTGCAAAGACTGTGAGAACAGTAAATCATGAAATCCTCGACTAAAGAGCTTCCGCACAATTTACATTGTGCTATAAAATTAATGCATATGTCATCTGTTAGAAAGATTAGAAGTCCAAATGAGTAAAAAAACGAAGGTACCCTGATGAACAATTGTCATATAATTAGAGAAGAAGCTGATTCTGCATTACATTTAACAAAATGAGGAAACTGCAGATATAGCGAGTGCAGATACAGAGAGATTTTCTGTAACTATGACAACTCATTTCCCTAGTGCAGCTTGTATTGCCCATAGCACTTTCAGTCTCATCCAAAACTCAAGAAACTGATTAGAAGCTTATTTCTAATGGTAATCTCATAGTCTTTAATGGATAATGCTGGCCTTTTCTGCTGGTAATTTCATTTTTACTGAACAATATGATAGTTTTTATGATTTTGAATAGCATTTCATCAACAAGTGATCCAACAGAACTTTCTCAAGGGTTTGCATCTTCACTGAGCTGGGAAATATGTCCAGCAGTAAAAACTATTACTTCTGTGTAAACCTGGTTTGCCAGCAGGGTTTTAATACTGTATTAGAGCATATTATGCTCACAGGGTTGATTGTTTTGTTAAAAATTCGCTTGCAGTCCTAAATGTTCTTCATTGCAATCCATAAATTAGATCACATGAAATGTTTTAATTGGATTCATTCTATGCAGCTAGATGCAGTAAATTACATGGCCTTTAGCTTTTGATAAGAGAATACTAAAACAATATCCTTTTTCTTTTTAAGTAAATAGCAATGCTATAAAAGCATTTTTTTCTACAGTCACAATAAAGAACAACTAATTAATTGACTACAGAGATAGTGTTTCTTCTAAACTTAAGTGCCTTAGATTTGAAGGATGAGGATGAACGTAATTTTTACTGTGTAGTCATTATCTCCTGCTTTATGTTCCTTAATGCAGATGTGCTGTAAAGCAATATCAGCTTTATGATGTCTTCTTGGAAATTACATGAAAAGGCAGCCTTGTTGTATAAAGATTAATCTCTAATAATAGCAGAGTAAAAGATGTAACAGCTGGCATGGATTAATATTCCTTTAATATCTGCTTTCATGTGATTAATAGCTGTATGGCTTAAACCTTTGCCAGGGAAAGCAAGCAGGGGCTAGTAAGCTCTACTGAATGTACCATTTGTATTTTTTTTCATAGAATAGACATTAAGTTAAATATTTTTCCTTCTTTATTTTCTAGAGTTCATAGCTGGTTTTAATTTCCCTCCATCCAATCTTTCTGTCCTAGGTAATGCATTAGAAACATTCTTTACAGAAAGAAGTGAAATAAGTTAGTTCACCTACCACTGAATGGGATGGGAGGCAGAGGTTCTTTCTCTCTTTATTTTGATACACAATGTCAGGTCTATTCCTAATATAATTCAGCAATAAATCATTTCTGTTTTGGTTCATTTAAGAATGTATTAGATGTTTGCCTCGAAGGCCACATTAGGTGGTAGTATCTTTTTCCAGTGTTACATTTTTGGTAGGGATTTTTACATTATATTTGTATAAAAATGAAACCTTTGTCCGTTTGGAACTGAAGAGCAAAGGGTAAATTCCAAAGCTTATAAAAAGATTTAATCAGCATGTGATTAGCTGGATCAGTGCTTATAGCCCAGGGTATGCTGTTTTGAAATTACATCCTAATCGCTTAGCAATGTAGCTAGGTTTTATTGAAGTTTGATTCCGGAAGATATTTTTCAATTATGGGCACGCATTTGCTCATAGAACTGAAGATCTAAAATGCCAGGTGGGAATGGGGCGTACTACTCACAGGTTGACAAGCTTTTTCCATTCTATGTCCCCTTATATCCATAGGGAAGCATGAGAACATATGAGAGTAAGAGCAGCTATAGTGAGTCAGGCCAGGATCTGTCTTGCCCAGTGCTGTAACAGCGCAGTCTGGGAAATGCTGTAGGAGCAGGGTGAGGATGCAGTTACTCCTGCTCTGAGCTCTCTCCTGTCTAGCGATCCTCAAAGCGGGGCCTCTCTCAGCCAGAGTTTTTGGTCTGTCAGGCTATTTCACAGACTTGAGGGTGAAGGGGTTTAATGTGAAATTATGCCATTGACTTCTAGTGTCCACAGCATCGTGCACCAAGCACTTTGACAGCCTAATCACAAGTTGTGGGAAAGCGTGGAAGCCAGCTTGAGCTGCTTAGTTTGGGAAACAGGCTTTTGTTCGGCTAAGATTTCCTTAATGCAGTATCCCAAGTTGAGAATCTTTTAATCTTGTCATTGAACTTTGCTTTAGTTTTTGGTTCTCATTTAGCTTCAGTGTTTTTGTTGAGCCTTCCTTACGAAATCTGAATGCTTCTGGTTCCCTGAGCACGTACAAGCTTTGTTGGTGGTTTGACATGCCTAGGTTTGAACTTCTGAGGACTTAATGTGGCGAGTCCCTGTTTTCTCCTAAGTTAGTAGCTCTGAATGTTGATTGTGGACAAAATGATTTCATGGCCCATCTTTTCCCAACACTAACAAATCTGGTTATTCAGAGGTGTCTTGAATCCCATTTTTCAGCCTTTTATTTCTGAAAATATTAGTTCTCCAGAGAAATAGACGTTTTCTGGGAAAGAGCTTGGCATCAAGTGACAGGGCACTTCATTTGTTCCAGATAGCAGTGCTGCCGTTAACCAGTTGCTCCTTGTGGGTCTCCTGCTGGGGATTCCGGGAGCGCTGTGCCATGACGAAGGTGGCCAGGCCAGCCTCAGGCCAGGCTCCTCACACCTGAAAGCTTTTGTTTGCTTGCTTGTTTTCCTGCTGCACAGAGCCATGATCACAGGGACCAGGAAGGTCTCAGCTCTGCTTCTTGGCACTTTGTCTCACCTCTTGTGACCTGCCTGTCTGCTCAGGGAAGGAAGTGGTTGGGGGCTTTATTTAAATGGAGATTTAGTGTTCCGGTTGCATATCCTATTCCAGTGCAGGTAAGTGACTCACTGTGTTAAAAGTGGCTTGTCCTCTACACTAGTCATTAGTGTCCTATTCCAGACTACAGCCTAGATAAATTTGATCATTAAAGCCTTAGTAGCTAGAAAAACTCAAAACCCTAATGCAATTTCTGGCATTTACCCACCTGTAACACTTCAGTTACAATGATGTAAAATCATTTCTTTTAGCGCTGAGGGAGAACTGGATTATCTCTTTGTTATAACTTAGGCTTTTACTCCAGGAAAGCATTAGTATGGGGAAAAGGCAAAATGTGAAATAGAGGTGCCTAAATGTAAGCACAAACACAAGTTGGTAAGGCTCAGTGTTGTCTTGGATTTGTTTTCTGAAAAGAGAACAGAAATTACAAAATTTTCATGTAATGTAAATGTGGGAGGGGGAGGTATTTACCATGTTCAGATCACTTCATTTAGCTTTTCAGGTCACTTTCATGTAAATAAGGTAAAATATTCTACTCATATTACATATTCTTCTCATTGGTATGAAACTTGATTACTGCTTTTCTAAGTGTTGACATAGGTAAATGCTTTTGTTTTCTATATATAGGCATACCAAAACATTATACATTTGAATGTTTTGATAGAATACAGGTAAATTGGAGCAGAGTGAATAAATTAGGAAGGGAACCCATCAAGTAAAACTTCTTGGTATCGTGGTAACAGAAATGTTGGATAAGAGTTGGAAAGGACATGAAATTTGGGCTGTAAACCTGCTTAACTCCTGTGCACAAAAGAGTGAAGCTGCGAGCAAGTTGCCTTCTGGAATAACACGTAGAGAAACAGATGCAGCTTTAATGAGAGAGACTGTGGCTGAAGCTTTCAGTGATGGGAAAGACCTAATCCCAGGGTCAAGAATACTGGCAAACCCTCTATTCATGCGTCCCAGTGCTGCTAAAGGAGAGGTGTCTTGCTTTCTAGAAAAAAAGTTATATAACATTCAAAGCTAATTTAATGGATCCACTTTGTGGACTTAACCTTAAGCAGTGTTTAAAATTACACGTTTTATTTTGGTGCTGGCCATATGCATCTGATGTAACTATTTTCATCAGTTGTGTTGCTGATCACATTGTTATTTTTATTTACTGTCCTGAGATGTACAGCAGGGTTGTTATAGTTTAAATGGTACACATACTACCAAAACAAAAATTATTAGAGCATTGATCATTTATTTGCTGTCTGAATGTGCAGTATTTCATTAAGCCTCTCCCAGACAAATGGAATCATGTTCATGGGTACATGTAGAGAAGACTTTAGCTAGTAGTGTTGTATTTCCAAATGTATTTTCAGGCTTTGCAAGGTGGGTATAAGTAGATCAAAATAAAAATATTGCTTTCCTGAGACCTCAGGCCTCATCAAACTCTGTTTTGGTTCTCTTGACTACCAGGTGCATTTGGATTAATCAGCCACTAGATAGAGCTATGCTAAATAGAAAGGCCCTCCCTGTGAAGTTTTACACTGAAATGCTTGTTTTCCCCAGGAGTGAGCCAAAATAAGAATCAACTAATGTGTGAGCCAGCAAGGACAATGAAGAATCCTGTCTTCAAGACACTGAAGCTTCCCCCCTGATTATTAACAACAAACTGTAAATGAGTCTTTTCCTAGATATGCATTAAGACTTCAGTGAATAGTCCAATATAATTCCCATCTATTATTATTATTATATCTATTATATATCTATATATATAGAGAGAGATATTATATTTTTAAATTACCAGAGCAATCAATTATTAATCACGCAGCCATCCCAGGGCAATTTTATCATCACTGAACTTTGAAAGCAACAGCTGCATTAAGTTTTTTTTTTTAAACTTGGGTGCTCAGAAGTGCTCATGTATTGATTAAAAGACCATAAAAAAAAAAAAAAAAACTACAATACTATGTAGTATAGCTTTAACTCAACAAAGATGATTTCATATAATGATTTTTGCAATGTTTTTTTCCAGTTTATCTGGAAATGCATTTCTGGTAGTAGTATTTCACCAGCAGAACAACCAATGATGGGTTTAGTCTTTTGATAGTGGTTAGGATTTTGTTTGCCAGAGTTGTTCTAGGCTGGCACAAAAGCTGCACTACACCCAAGAGACTGCAGAATGCAGTGCAATTCATATTGAAAAATGAGCAGAAGTTATTGGCGAGTAGGAGATGCACGTTTATGAGCTGCTTCTGCTGGCAGTAAATACTACCACAGAGAAAAGGCCAGAAGGGACGATGTTCTCGGTGCCATCCTGGGGCTCCCGGCAGCGCAGGCAGAGCGCGGGGGGACGGTGCAGGTTCGCTCAGGGCTGCTCAGGCCATGCTGCAGCTGCCACCCACCGCCAAGAAGCATCTGGGGCTCTCAGTGACACATGCAGTTCTCAGCTCTCATGGAAACAGAAAGCTCGGGACTTGGGTTCAGTGCCGTGGCTATATGTCGTACAGAAGGGTGGCCACAGTAATCAGATGTTTTTCTAGAAAATTCTGATATTCAGTTTCATTCTCTGTGGTTGAATCAAAGCCTTCATTAAGGTCTCATCGTTTTATCAGACCCAAATGAAATTGTTACTAGCCAGGACTCTGAGTAGATATTTGATTCCATTTTGTTTTCGATTCCTGGCAATAAAATGGCACCCAGCCTGCTGGGTGAGTGGATTTGTGATTCTCCGTACGGATCAGCTCTGGATTAGTGAGGTGCAGCTGGTATGTTCCATATGCTGAGTGCGTTTGGCACATTTTCTTTCATTTTTTAATGTCCTTCTGTACATGAATATTTGCTCTCTGTCTTCCCCTTTTGTGAGGATTTGGTCTTGTTCGGTAGTAAAAATATCTTTCCCTAAGTTGTGTGTTAATGGGGCTGAGCAAACAAGCACTGCTCAAGTGATTCTTTAGCAAAAGAGAATTTGAAAGTAATGTTTTAGTATAACAAGAGTTGTTTGTGTTTAAAGGCTCTAACTCACCAAAAAATGAAGCTAGTTTTTAAGCTGTCGGTCAAAAATGCAAATGATCTTTGTGGTTTCTTAAAATGTAGAATTCACAAAATGAGACTTCTAGCTTTTAAAGCTGTCTTCAATTACAGCACTGCTCCTGTAGCAAGCCCAACTGTCGTGTACTTAGTCCAGCTCAGGACCTGTGTTCTACGCTTGGTTTTTGTTTGAAGTTGCAAATTAGAAAATTTAATACTTCTGTCATCATTTCTGAGCATCTTATAACTTGCAAGTGTGGTGGTGTGTGTTTTGGTTTGTTTGGTTTTTTTTTGCTATAGTTGCAAGGGGATGGGCTTCTCTCCCTCTTGCCAGGATGCTACCAGCCAGGGCAAGCTCTAAAGCTTGCCCACTGGCCTGGCCGTTCCAGCTGAACCTGGCAGGCCCTGCTGAGCTTGGCATTTGCAAATCCTTTTTCTCTGAAGCCTTGTGACAGCAGCTTAAGTGACTCTGAGAATGACTTTTTTAAAAAAGCATGCTATTACTTGCAGTACAAAGCATTTAACATAGAACATCGTAGTTATATAATTGTAGGCTAATTCGTGACTTTATTTTTCCTTGCAAATTTTGGTAAATCCTGTTTGGTTCAGTCACTCTTAGGTCTGGTATTGTATGGGCAGTTACCAGATCACCAAGATCCACTGCAGTGCCTGCTAGTACTGACTGTTGCATCTTGTTCTTGTTGGACATAATTGCACAGCTAGGTTATGCTTTCAATGAAGTAAACTTCTAACAATGTTTTCCAAAATGGCTACCTGCATCCAGGCTCTTTATTTCCTGTAGTAGAACATGAAAAAAAAAAAAAAAAAAAAATTTAGGGTGGGAATACTTCATAATTTACCCTGAGGTGACTAACAGTTTTAAATCTTGCAGCTCTGGAAGCTGAGGCATTTTTATTGAGATACTTCCACAGAAGTCTGAATGTCCCACATCATCTTAGACCTGATTTGATTTTCTGTCATTTCAAGGTTTGTTTAGGGAAAGATTTGATTTCATAGCACATCGCTTCAAACGCTTACTGCTAATTCAGCCTTCTGTTAGTTTTACCTAGTTTCATTACAGCTCTAGTCAATTAGTAAAGAATCAAATGTGAAATTATCTTGTTCTCCCTGTAAACAAGATGGTTCAAGTACTAAAGCAACTTTAACCTGTCAGCAAATAATTACACTTCAAGAGTCAAAGAGCACAAACTCATCACCTTGATTTGCTGACATTCAGTCATGATAATATTGTCAAGGCTAATAGTAGAAATTGCTGGGAACAATCTTGGTGGATGGACCTATTTTAAAAATTCTTTGGTCATGGATTGCACTTAAACAGAGCAGCTACTGGCAGAGTCAGAGGCCCCGTGGCTAGGATCCTCTACCAATTAAGATCTCTGTTAATTACACTAAAGGAAACCTAATGTCACTTTTAATACAGAGTCCGTATAACTCCTGCTCCCTCACATCTCTCTCTCGTGCTGAGATGATGAATACTCTGTGTGTGCAAGTGGCTCAGCAGTGAACATGGCAGCCATTTCTGCTCTTCCACAGGCGTCTTCAGCCCGCGCTGTTCTCTGAAGGGTCAAGAAAAGCAGTTGCAAGACTGTGCATTTTTGTACTTTAAAGAACTAAACAGATTGGATAGTTGATGAAAATACAATGCTTAAATAACTACTGAAATACTAAGTAAGTATATTTCCGGGTGACTTAAAACTGTTTCTCTCTGGATATGTATGCACCATGAAAATTTCAAGCAAGCTAAGTAATACAGTGCTTAAGTGACTTGTTTTGAATCCTTGGCTTCTGTCTGAGTTCATCTATAGAGAGAGATGCATTTACTTTTAAGAAGGTCTCAAATGACATTATTCTCTCACTGTTTCTACTACAAAACAATTACTTCTGGAGAGTGTCATTATCTGTTTCTCTGATACCATTTAACCAAAATGACTCTACTTTTCTCTACCAACCTTATATCTCAACAAACTTGAATTTTGCTGTTTGATATATTGTTTTAGTTAAAAATCTGCTTGTCTTAAGGATTGATTCCTTTTGTATAAAGAAAGTAATAAGCATCCTCAAAAAAGCAGCCTGGCAATTTTAGCGTTTAATTGCATATGTGGCTTGCTGTGAGCGTACAACAAATACCAGCAGAGTTACCCTTTCACTACTGAAAAAGGATAGACTTATCTTGCAAAGGCTGACCTTGAATTCCAGGTTTCTTGAACCTCAGTCAAGAATGCAAGATAAATCTTCCATTTTGGCATTGCTTTCCTGTTCTGCCAGTTCTGTTTTGGTCTGCTTAATGAATTCTACTCCACTGAAGGCACTTGATCTAGTCATTCGAAGGTCTTAGTAGCTTACGTCCGCCGTAGGTTCATTAATCTGTGTTTGGACGTGTCTGAGTACAAGACTTGTCATAGCTGCCCTTTGTGTGGTGCTTGCAAACCTCTCGGGACTGCAGAGTTGTGAGAACATGTTTCCCTACATGTCATTAGCTTGTCCTCAACCCTAGAAGTAAAGCAGCACTATTTAATATTCTTGCTTTGTTTACTGTGTATAATGAGAGGCTGATATTTGCTGTGTTTATCTTTTTTTATGTGCTTGTTGACTTTTTCCCTTTATGTTGCCATATACAGATGCATTTGCTGTGATTTCTGGGACAAGTAGCGTTACCTGGCTATAGAGAGCCAAGCAATAGCAGAAGCTCTACCCTCTGTAATGGCCGGTCTTCAGCAGAGAAGCAGCAGGAAAACATCTTTGTTGGGTTGGATACCAGCCCTTCTGGCGGCATCTCCTTGTGTGTGGGCACTGTGAGGAAAAAATAGAGAGAATCCCAGTCTGTTGGTTTATTCTGGCAACCTCAGAGCATCTGTGGGGCACAGAGCTCATCTTTCTTTCTGAAGGCATTTGGGATTTTGGTCTGCAAAGGTTAGATGATCAGTGGTGAAAGTAGGTCCTGGACTTTTCTGGATTATATACAATTTGCTTTGATGTTTACTTTAAAAAGGGCTGGTAACTAATATAAGTTCTGGAGAGCATTCAGATTTAACTAGCCTATCTTCCTTAGAAGCACAATGATTATTTTACTGATACTTAAAAGATTTTTTTTTTAGAAAAACCTTTTTTTTCCACTGTTAGTGTGAGATAGGGTTGGTGCTTGTTGGTGTTTGCTTGTAGGTTACCAGCTATTTTATCAGTTCCTGGCTTGAAGCTTAAGTGGATGATGTCCAAAGAAGAGAATGTAAAATGTTGCCAAAGCAAACTTGGTGTTT
>VZSV01000070.1:932653-970506 GCA_013398735.1 Nothocercus julius
ATTGATGAGGTGAGTAATGTAAGGAGTTCGTTCTGCTTGAGAAAGCAATGAACTACTGTGAGTCCTACTGTGACAATAGACCCAAAATATGCAAGGCTGGCAAACTACTGGGAAGCTGGGTAAGTTCTCATGGAAATGGTCAGTCAAGGTGGGTCAGGAAGCCATGATGCAGTATCACCCACAGAGTTTTTCCAACCTTATGTCCCCCATGGCAGCTCAGCATACAGAGTGAGGTGGCTTTCCTTGTGGTTAGTGTTTGATTCGCTTGTTTTTCGCAGTCGTTAATTTATGAGAAGATACTGACTTGTAAGCTGTATTTTATAACGGCTTTATAAGCAGAAAAAAGCCCTCTTTATATTGCTGAAGGGAGTTTAACATCATCAGTTTCGAAAGTAAAAATTCAGAGAAAGTATCAACACTTTGCTGTATAACCTACTTTGCACTGCTTTATGAGTAATTTATTCTCATATGAGTTTATGAGATATTTATTCATAAACATCTAGAGTTCTTTTAAGGTTGGCTTGGTAACACCTTAAAATGCAATTATCTAAACCAATGGGCAGATAATTTATTACAGTATATTGCTCATTTCAGTACTGTGATTTTGGTTCTATTTTCTTTTTAGAACATTCAGATAGCCTCTTACAGCATTCAGCTGCTTCTTTCCACAGCTAGCCTGTACTACTCTTGACATCTGCATGAATGCAGACCGGTAGCTCTAGCAGCCTTTAAAAGTAAGCAGTGCGTGGAATGGAAAATGCTGCCGAAGGCGTAATGGCTTAGTCATTTAAAACTGTTCACAAGGAGCGACTCTGAAGAGAAACGTTACAGATCTCACTTTCCTGTTTTGGAAAAGCAAAGGGGGTGTCTGGTCTCTGCAGTTTGGCTGTGCAGCAGAGCATAGTGAATTACAATGCACTTCCATCAACTCCTCTCTGTTGCTTTGCGTTCCATTTCTGTTTGGTTTGGTCTGCATTTTGGTGCTTCAAAATATTAATCCTCTTCTTTTTGAGGGACTCAACGTGCAACCTATAACCATGCATCAAGCCTATTTTTTCTTGTTCAAAAAAGAAATAAAAGCCCTAAATGTTTCAGTGATGTTTTCCCTGACTCAGAGAGGACAAAAAAAGCTCAAATGTGTTCACTAGCGGGCCCAGAAGAGCATTCTGATAAAATAAGGTGAAGGTTGCTGGTAACGTTTTAAATAACATGCATATATTTCCTATATCATGCTTGTTTTAGGATATTTTTTTCCCATGTGTCCTTTTCAAATGCCTGCCAAGAGAGGGAAGAGAGGAGAAAAAAAAAAAAAAGAGTAAAATCCCTTGCTAATGCTTTATGCCAGTGAGCTGTAATTCTGTAGTAGTCAGAGCTTCGTGGAACTCTGCATCAGCAAAGTCTAACAGTGCTGAGAACATGTCCGGAGAGCGTCCAGCTTAGCCTGAGCCTTTCAACTAAAAGGCAAATCAGTCTTATCTAATCTGTCATGGGAACTTGCAGCCTGCAAAGCTGGTAAATCCAGCACGCTGCTGCTTTCTACCATTCCATGAAGAGACATTTTTTTGTTTTTTGGTATAGTATAAAATTATTTAGGCGTATTTTAAATAGATGCCTCTGTCTTACATTGTGAACAAAGTAACAGAGGCACATGAAACAATGAACAATCTGAGTCACTCTGTGTAAATACACATTGTCAGTACTTGTATGAACTGGAACAATAGAAAAGGCCCTCTGTACAGAGGACATGACAAGTCAGGATGAGGGAAGGAACATGGGTCGGTTAGTGGTTATAATTGTGGCATTTACAAGCTGCATTTTTGTTTTGTCTGTTTCTTCACACTTGAGCCTGGTCATCTACTATTTCAAGTCAAATACTAGCTTAAAAAAACCCAAAAACTTAAAGTTACTGCATGTAAGGCTGTTAAGTTCTCCCCAAGTGGTGTCATGTATGTGTGCTAGGATTTGGCAGTATTTCTGTGTCTTACCTTAAGCTGATGTTTTTTAAAGTCCTTGGTGTAGCTGGATCCACAAGGATCTCTTCTGAACCTGGGTAGGAATCCATTCAGAAAGGACAGGAGTGTTTTGCTTCATGAGTCTCCAAAACTGTGGTAGACATATGGGGCTGGAAGAGGCTGCAAGACTAGCCCTTACTTTTCAAGCTACTCTCTTAATGCTAGACCACCTAGGAAAACTGTGGCTAGTGGCAGACTTTGCAGAGGACAGCGAGATAAGTGCAGCAGGATGTTTACACGCATGCCTTGAAACCTTCCTGTTTGCCATTGGCATAGCTGCGGGCCGAGAGCACTGTTCAAGGCTGATTGCATAGATCAAATATGGCAAGATCAATACGGTGGACTTTCATGTGACTCCCTGTAAAAGAGAACCAGTGTCTCGTTAGGAAAGAAGAGATGAATCTTTAGCAGGCTCAGGTAGCAGACTTTAGGTTTTTCTTTTTATAGAGAAACATTAAGCTTTTTCCTTCTTTCCTTTTTTTCTTTTTTTTTTTTTTTTCCCTCCCTCGAGAAAAGGGAGGAAAAGCTTAAAAAAAAAAAAAAACCAAAACAGAGCTGCTACAAATATTCACCAAATGAGAAAGTACCAGGAGATTCATTTTAACTATGGTACTAAATTTTGGTAAACATTAGGCCGGCGTGCCTCCATATACTGCCAGGTGAAGAGAAGTCCACAGGAAAGCCATCTAGGAAAAGCCTTCATGGGTTCCAGCCAAGGAATGTAGTTATCTAGGTGAAAAATATTGCAAATACCTTGTTTAATAGGAGCACTGCCGTTCTCTTAAGACTAGCTTGTGATGTAACTTCGACGAGACCGGAGAATCGTTCCCTCTTAAAAGGCAGACTAAGCAGGTTTGTACACCCTACACATTCCAGCAGGATTATTAGAGAACAGGCCTTGGAAAGAAAGGAGATAACAGTCCAGATTTCAGTCTACCACATGAAAGCAGCACAGACAGGATTGCTACAGCTAGATTACTGGACAATTTCTAAATGTTTTTAAACAGTGTGTATAATACATAGCACATGTTCTTCATCTCTGTGAGCTCCGTATTTATGCTCTGTGCTTTACAAACAGCAGGGCACTGTCTCTGCTTTGACAGCCCCTCCATGTCAGTAGTAGTTGGGCAGCGCAGGAGGTGGCATCGGAGGTGCTGGGCGCATCCCGTGTGCGCCCACCTTGTCGCGATCCGTCATAGCAGGGCCGGGAGGCCGTGGGACCTTGGCCGAGGGGCTGCTAGTGCAGGGCCCAGTGGCGCAGCAGTGAGGATCAGCACAGATGTGGGCACGGAGACTTGGGCGAGTCTTCCTTTGTAATGACTGTTACAGAGTTATAATTAGCAACTCTGCTTCATTTTGAAGTTCACTGCATTCCACAACACACCCAGTTGCTGCCGAGTATTCCTCTGAGCCAGACCAGAGCTACTAGAGCAAATTCTCAGAAATACGAACATAGCCTGGATGACCTGAGGAGAACAAAAGGCTGCTGCGCTTACAAGTGTCTGTCCCAGGCTTGAAGGTTATGATTGGGAAGGCAAATTCCTGATAGAGCTTCCTTTGTTCTTGCTAGTCTGGGCTAAGCTTGGCTCTACGTAGCTGCTTATCATGCAGCTGGGTGCTGTGACCAGAGTTAGACCTGGGAGGATAATTAATTCAAGAGATACTAGCCCTGTTTTTACTTCTGGTATTCTCTCTTCGGCTCTCATGGTGGTTTAATGTAGTTGTCTCCATAGTTATGAGGAGAAAAGACTGGATTTTGCTTTGGCTTTCATTTTATGTTTCTCTTGTGGCTTCCTGGACCACAACAGGTGTTTCTGGTTATCAGGTGTATTGGAACCACAGAGATGTTCAGAAGAATAAATATGGGTGAATATGATCCCCAAGTACAGTATTAATTTTTGACATCTGCTTTAACACAATGGTTGCTTACTGTAATTACTCACAGTTGCCTTTCAATGTTGAGTCAAAAGAAGATGACTTAAAATGGAGCTGTGATTAGGGATGTGAAACTTAGGAGAGTCCCACGTCCATAGAAATGAAGGAAGGGACACCACTGTGAATGGTAAGGGAATAAAGAGCTTCTGAACTGTAGCAAGAGGACATGACTCCATTGGCTTCCTTTTGTCATGTGTTGCCACTTCACAGTTATAAACACTGTTTACTGCATATTTTTTAGTGAAGCTGAACATATTATTGAGTACTGGATAGTTGTTTTATTTTTTCTTGTGAGAAAATAGATGTTGCTCTTTTTTTCTCTCTGGCAATCTGTGGAAATTTCTATTTTCACAGACTTGTTCTTTATGATAGTAGTCACTTTTCAAGGTTAAAATAGTCTGTTGTATTTCCTAATTAAAGTCACTATGCGAGTGTCTTGCCACTCTTTTTTTCTAGCCTCAGAAATAACACGGTAAGCAGCAGCCTGTGAAAACATTCCCGAAATGTGAAAATTACTTTCTTCATAATGAAATGGGGCTGGGAGGACTGAGGCAGAGGGATACACTGGCTCTTTCTCATGTTAAAAGTTCGTCTCTAACATGAGAGAGATGCTTTACAAGATGTGCTGTATTCCCTGGCTGGAAAACCGATTGCTTTCTGTATCCTTTTCAGTTCATTTATATTTTCAGAATTGCACCTGCCAAGAAAATAACTATTGTCCTGTGCCTATGCAGCAGATATATCTGTGAGTGGGTGCTATAATGTTACACAACTATAGAATTAGAAATTAGCTCATAATTTAGAGTACTAGTGAGATGAAGGGAAGCTCTCAACAGACCTCTGAGCTCAGTGCTGTAAATGCTTTGCAGGTCAAGGTGAGTGCTGCTTTTCTACACACCAAGAGAGGGTTTCTTGCAATAGAGATGCTCTTCCTTCATTACTAATTTCTGAATGTCTATCCTGAAGTGCCCTTTGCTAAGACAGGAGTGTTTGGCATCGCGAGGGTCCCATCTTGGATGGAAGGAAGTGGGCATGAACACTGTGTGTACCGGCGTTCCTGCTCTGGGAGTGGCTGCTATGGAGATACATATCTATGTAGATAAATATATATATGGAGATATATATATATATATATATATATATATATATATATTTGCAGATACTGCTCTGTTGCCTGTTTTGCCAACACCAGCACCATGCCTGTCTGAAAGGGTGCAGGTTCTGTTGGTCATGTACAAGCTCACCCAAAAGATAGAAAATTGCACATATAAAATTTCATAATGAGATTCAAACTTTACAACTTTTTAAAGTGAAATAATAGCATTTAACCCCTGTGTATCTTTTAGATAAAAGCTAGTCTGAAAGGAAGGTTGGAAATGCAGAAAGCTCAGAAGATGACCTATGAGCATACGTCTTGTGGCACACAACGAAACAGAGCACTTATGCAGAAATGCTTTTGTGCAGACACGACCACACAGTTGTGACAAGGGAGAATATTTGCATGAAATATTAAAACCTGCAGCCACCAGGGAGAAAGTTCTTAAGTTCTTTTTTAGCGGTGATGCAGCTGAAAGTTACAGAAACAAAATATAGTTTGGAGATTTTTTTTTTCCAATCAGTCCTAGAAGTGTTGTTAACTTCAGAGTCTCTCTAATGAGAGTATTTAAGGCTTACTTGCTCTTCTGTTTTAAGAAGTGGGGGGACATAATGAATCTGACAAAGCTGAAAGTTGCAGATGAAAGTTACTTTAACCCATGCATTGATTGGCAAGATCTACATTTATGACAGCAGATTCATGTGTTTCAGGGACTGTGAACGCCTGCAACTATTTGGCTAAGGAATATATCAACTTCTCTGAATTTTGCAAGTAGGCTGCTAACTTTATAATTCAAATGAGATAATCTGTGCTTGTGCGTTCAGATGAGCACTATCACAGAAGCATGGAATTTGGTATGGCATTTTATGGCATTTTATAACTCTTGGTCCTGTGAACAGCTTTAGCTTCATGTTGCCAAGTCCCACTGACTTTATTTGTACAGCTTACTGCCTATCGCTGCTTCATAGAAGCCAGTGAGACTTTTTATAGCTGTAAAACCAGACATTTGCCCAAGTGTTTGCAGAAGGTAAGCAAGTTTGCATTATGAGCTGGCTGTGCATGGCCAGGTGGAAGGAGGAATTCAAGCACTGAATCCCCTTGTGGAGGTGTGTAAGGAACTGGGATTGCTGTGTCCCTGCCTCAGCACTTTGTCCTTCGTTGTTGCAGTGCATCGTGGATGTCAGTTGTGCTCAAGCAATATACGTAGTTGCTGTTTTTCTGGGCAAAAGCCCTTCAACACAAAGAATTGGGGGGGGGAGCAGGGGAGAGAATTGTGAAACCCAGGCTATTGCCACTGTTGCTATATGAGATTTTTAAAGGCGTTTTCATGGTGGACAACTAGCACTTCCAGCACTTGAATAAATTTTAAAAAATCTTTCCAGTGGGTGAAATCTTGCTAGAAATAACTTTTTTTTTTTTTTTTTTTTTTTTTTTTTTTTTCACTTCTGGGCAGAACGACCATTCTTGCATTAGCCTGATAGAAGAGGCAAAGTCAGTTTTCCTCTCTTCTGCTTTTAGAGATACTCTTTCAAATTGTGAACACTTGACATGCAGAAGAGGTCTGCAGATAGGCAGGAGCTAGGCAGGAAAGGCAGCTATTGCTTCAGCTGTTGTAGGTGTTTGTCATCCTGAGAAGAACTGCAGTTGTTGATAATCTGAAATTGAAAGGAAACATCAAATTTGTTTTACAGTCCTGTCGCTGTAGCAGCTTCCCCTGCATAAGAGGCAGTAAATTACATTTTTTACAGGAATTTGCTGTTTTCAGGTGAATGCAAATCAGGAGCTTCTACAAAGAAGGGAGTAAGGGGGGCTTTTTTGTTGCATGGCCTTATCAGGTCCTACTGAAGACCATAATAAAGTTGCTCGGGGTGACAGTCTGTACTTCAGATTGGGCGGATAGTTCCCTTGTGTATCCAAGCCTGTTTTGTTTAGGGATTATTTCATTTCAAAAACTGCAGCTTGATTTATAGGAATCAGTTTGGGACCTAAGCCATTTTAATTGCTGCTGTTCATGGGTTCTTCTCTTAACTGACTAGTTGATTGCACTTCAAGACTTTTGAGTTTTGGCTTGTATTACCTGTTCAGAAGCCAGAATACTTGTGTGTCACTTCACTGGTGTCTAAAGGATTTCTGGTCACTTTGCTATCAAAATTTGTCCTGTATTTTTGTTTCTTTTTTTTGGATGGGCTTGGATTTTTGTTTTTTGTTTTTCTCCTTATATGAACTCGGGCCTTATTGGAGCCCTAGAAGCTGCAATGTGTGCTGCGTTTCAGCCCACGGCGCAGCAAGCTGGAGGGCAACCCTACCTTGTATGCAGCGTGCACCACGTTGCCAGCTGTTTCCCATTGCAGTGAGAGGGCAGGGGCCAAGGACCTCGGTGCTGCTCCCGGGCCCTTCTGCTGGGTGGGTCGCGATAGCGGTCGCTTTTGGTGAGGGGGGTGTTTTGACTTGAGTCTTTACTCGCTGATGTCCATGGAGGCTGGTTTCAAGCTGAGCTCACAAACTCAAACTGACCCTTTCCATCAAGCACAGTTAGTGCATCGTGGGCACAGAGGATAACTGGTTCCTCTGTGCTGGCCCTTTGTGCTGGTCCCAAGCACAGAGCAGAATGACAGAACCTGAGATGTTTGCAATCCATTCAGTCCTCCACATGGGTCGGAATCCAAGATACTAAGATGCTCTCCCCTCTCAATCTGTTTATTCTTTGGGTTTGTCAGATAGTCCGTTTAGTTCCCAATTTGATAGCGACATGAAATAGGTGATACGCATTGCACTACAGTCTGTCAGGACATGCACTTGCAAAAATTCTTAAGTCTTCCAAATAGCTGAGTCCTGTAGTCCTAGAGTCAATTCTATCTTTTTGTATGTGTTACTGCTTCATATGGTGAATTCTTTGTGGCTAATCAAAGCCTTGCAGTGAATGGTCATGAATTTTACTGTTACAAAACAGTATTATTAGAATGCCTATGAATAAATAACCCTATTCCATTCTCATGTGAACAAGCTTGTCCTGAGCAATTCAGCCTTTCATCTTTTCCTGACTGAGTCTCGGCTAGTTTGTTTTTCCTCCCAGGCTGATTGCTGTCGTGTGTCATTTCTCATCTATGCTGACATCCATATCTGTGACATTTTCATTAAAGCTCATCCCAAGTTTCAGCAGTTCAGTAGGGTCACATTCTATAATATTCTGGCCTGGCTGAAGATTTAATTCAGCTATGAAAAACTGAAAGATTCTTTGAGATGCGGTTTGTCTCAGTTATGATAACATACTTGGCTTGTAAAAGGCATTCAGTTCCTCTCCAAGGTTGAAACCCAGGCCCTGAGGAGGTTTGGGTATTGCTGTTTTTCCTCTTCCTTTTTCAACAGTTTCTTAATTATGTTGCAACCTAATTTTTAGCCACTCTTTCATAACTTTTACTTTCCCAAACCTTTCAAATTTGTATTTGATCTAGTGATGACTTAGAAGGTGGTTAGAATATATTCTGTAGGCATTTTGCACGTAGGTTTTTTTTTTTTTCAATTTTTGCTGATATACAACTTAGTTTTGCAGAAAAAGTTCCAAATCTTGCCTCTTTACATTGCATTTTGACATATATAATTTCTGTTCCCTTGTTTGCTGTTCATAAATCTTACTTTTGATGTATGAGTGCACTTGTCACAGCACTTTATTTTGTTAGATCTTGGTGAAAGCAATGTGGAAGTAAGTGGGGCAAAGAACATTTCCTTTATGCGAGGTGAATGAAGTTGCTTTTATTGGGTTTCCCTAAACATTCAGAAACAAATGCAAGCAGTAAAGTCTGGTGCGTGACCCTTCTGTCAGTCAGTTAGTTTCATTGACAGGCACGTTGGTGAGCTAACTGTACATATGATCTGAGAAACGTGAAATGAGCAGATAAAGCTCTTCTGTTACAAAAATATAATTAGGGGCATTCAAGAGGTGAGCCTATCTGCCATGGCAGCCTAAACCTGCCATTTGAAGAGACGGTTATGTTTGAGGTTTCAGCTATTCTCATATAAATTTAGAATGTAGATTTATCTTTGCAGAGGCTGCAATAAAGCCATAAGAACGTGTTGCTTTTTGAAGATGAGGTGTTTCTTGTGGAAGCAAGCATGTTTTCTTGGTGAGGGATGTAAAGGTCAAATGTTGACAAAGATATAACTAATGAATTTTTTTGGTATGGACTGCTGTCTCTATGGTATATGTGAAGATTTTATTTAAATGGATAAAGACCAGCTCATCTGTCCCTCTGCTCTTCATTCCTGTTCCCTGCAAGCATTTGGACATGCAGTTCCGTCGCAGAGGGAAGTTTTTTCTGCAAGTCACAGCGGGGGCAGTGGAGAGATGCATATCTCTTTATCCCTTTCATTCACAGTGCATTTATATCAAGCTATGTCACAAAACAAACTCCAAGTGCTGTGAGCCTCCCCATAGTATGAGTGCAGGCATCCATGAACGCTGTCTTTTGTGAACATTCCCATTCTCTGAGAATGTCATTTTTTCATTCATGTGTGTTATGCCTTTGAAGTCTGAATGTGCACTTTAGCTGTAGTTGACAGAATTATATATTTCAAATGAAGTGCCAGTGATTTCTTTTTCTCACCATGCAAAATTTTGTCATAAACATAGCAGACAGTAAGCACGGGAGATAGACTGTTTGCCCTTGACAATAGAAGTGCACATTTATTAGGTTTTTTGTTAGCCTGGTTCAGGTTTATAATACGCACTGTGTACAAGTTGCTTTGCTTTTATGCAGCTTGATTTTGCCTCCCACCTCCCAGAAAACACACCAATTCCTTATTCTCTGCCAACAACATCCTAATTCTTGTCTCGGGGTTTAAATAGAGAATCACATACCACAGCACTGCCATTTCTGTTCCAGGTACTTGTCAGTACTGAGTCAAGACTCCAGACCATGTGGAACAGTAGATCAGCCCACCTGGAAAAATCCCTTGAACCTAATCTTTTTCCTCCTGCCTGTTAGTAAAGGATGAAATTGCACCTTGTTTGAAATTTTATCAGAAATTAGAGTTCTTTAGAACGTACTCAGGAGAGGGTAGGTACCTTATCAAACCTTGGTTTTGTTTAAAATATCCATCTCAGATCTGTTTTTGTCAAATTTTTCAAAAATTGTTCTTTTTTGTTATAGCAAGTGGGGAAAATATTCTTATTGCTTGTAGAAGTTCCTGTGATCTTGATTGCCTTAAAATAAATGCAGTCGCAGGCACTTAGGTTCCCTTGGTTAGTATGGCGTGGCTTGGTTTCCCTCTCATCAGTCTCGTTACTCACTGTGGAGACAGAGCAGCTGGTGTTGTAGAGGGGATGTGATTGTATCTTTATCAAATTTTCTTAAAAAAGGTCAGTAAAAAAAATACGTTTTGGTTTTAAAAATATTGAATTTTCTCAGGTGCGCATGTCTGTCATTTCAGTTTGAAGTAACAAACAGAAGAGCAGAAGGCGCAGGCCTCATATCTTGAGTGTTGATTCTTAAAGTGTCTGTCTTCCAAGTGCAAATGTACACAGAGAGAACCCATCCTCACACATAATGGGTTGCCAAAGACAATTCATTCACCAGAAAAAATGATTTTTTTTAACCTTCTGTTGCTATAGAGAACCTAGCTGAAAAAGCATACCTTGGTAGGTATTCAAATTCCATTTTCAGAAGGGAGATGAAGTACCCAAGTCACACTTTTTTTTTTTTTTTTTTTTAAACCAGAACCAGGATCTTCTGACTAGCTCAGGTAACTTTGTTAATTCTTGCATTGTCCAGTAGATCTACTTTCTCTGGCTCACAAGGGAAACCAAGTTCCAGGGAGAAGAGCCATCTGTAACTCAAATTTTCACTGGAAAAAAAAAAACGAAACCTGTTGCCTTCCCATTTGCCTTCCAGTTTTGTGCTCAGCCTTCAAGAATGGTGGGCGGCAGCTCAGAGCGCTGCGTTTGCCTGCACAAGCTACTAGGCAGCTTCTGCAACAGCTGCAGCTTGAGCTTGATGTGACTTCACAGGTCAGAACTGGCAACTTGAACGAGACTTTAAAGCAGCTGTGGAGTATAGCTGTGTTACGCCCTGTTTCAGTGCCTCTTGAACTACCATCCATAGAAAGTATCCCATTAAGTTTAGTGAAAGTTGGATGATGGCCTAAGTAAAGATGTCCTGAAGTGAAGGAGTGCTATTCTCTGCACTTCCTTCATTCCTGAAGTGCTCTGCCCCATGTGGCCTTTCATATTGCTTGCTTTGCTTTTGTGCTCTCTTAACTAGTGTCTGTTGTTTTCTTGAAAAGTCACCATTCCCTCAAACAGAAAAGAAGTCCAAATTGTTTGGCTTTGTGGTGTTCCAGAGGGCTGACTGATTCTTCCACACTCTTTTCTGTCCCTCATGAAGTCATCAGGAACTTTCCCAAATTAGGAGGAGCAGGGTCTGGTTCTAAAATAATGCTGTTTCAGCTGCATGTGTTGGCATTTGGGGCAGAACAGAGGTTGAAATGATGTCTATAAAGTGTTTCTTTGTCGATCAGAAATAGATATATTGTCAGTAAGTTGAGATGAAATACCAGAACTTTGAAATAAGATCAGAGTCGGGCAGGCTTCACGTTCATGCAATGCAGTTGAATTGCCTTTTGCTGTTTCCAAAATGTGATCCCCGTTATTGTGCTGATATGCTGGCCCTCAGCACAGCAAGGCAAGGTAGATATCTGAAAGTTACAGCTGCGAAAAAGAATTGTCCGTGACAAATTGTCATCTGCTCTTGGTAGTTTTGAAGTAAGAGAAGATGCAGAAGTCTTAACAGCAAAGGAATTAAATTGACAAAAGCAACAGGATACGAAAATGCATGTGATACGTAAAGTTACAAAATGAGTGGCTTATTTACGACTTCAGCTGTTTTAGTATAGACGTTTTGCCTAACTTCAAATTGTTCTAAAAGGGATTAGATATAATTAATGCTGTATGACCTCCTTTTTTCCTCTTTTCAAAGAATGTGGAGCTGTGCGTCTAATGAGGACCCCTGAAAGGACTATTATGTCCAATTGTCTCAATTATGCAAATAACGTTGAAATTTTAGCAGAAGGGAGGGAGAGCTTCAAATTAAAAGTTTCGACTCCTGCTTTAGCCTTTCTGCAGTGCTGGCATTTTTACAGTGAGTATAGGCACTGTTTGAAGAGAGGAAAGGAGGTTTAACAAATTGGAGATTTGGGCACTATCAAAGTAGATTTGTGCCTTGTTCCACCATGAGATGAAAATACCCTCTGGGCAGGGAGATGGGTCATGAGACTTCTAAAGGATTACCTTCAAAGAGAGTCATGAGATTGGTTTGAACAAAGAGGCTGCTCACATGCTTATCATATGAGATTCTCTTCTTAAAGTGGTGGAAACCCATCTCCTTGGGAATTCTCATGGACTTTAGAGAGACTGGAAGTCCTAACTGTAGTACGAGTGAGGAATCTGAACAACAAGAAGCTTAGAGTTAAATGCAGTCTATTTGTGCTAGGTGTAATTCATCTTCCCAAACTCTGAAAAACTTCCAGTGACAAGCAGGTAGGACATGGTTTAAAATGATTTTTTGTTTTGTTCTTGATCATCTTCTGCTGTGCTACCTTTTTTAGCATCGATATGTGTAATTGATATTTATGCTGAAGAAATGTGCAGTAACCTATGATTGACTGGATAGTGATAATTGAAGTAGTAGTACTCTGATTACTTCCTAGATGTTTTGTTCTTTATTTTGAAAGACATGGAACTTAAGCGGTAATTGCAAAATGACCAAATGAATTTTCGAGTGCAAAAAAAGATGCCTCAAAACATGTAAAAAATAGAAAATTGCTTGAGTATGACTGTAATAAGGAGCAGAAATGATGGCAAAGAGATTAGGTGAAAACGTATCTTACACATTTCAATATTTTCAATACTAGTTTAGAGCTACCACTGTAGCAATTGAGGATGGACTTCTGGTTTGCTTGTTTGATAAGTTGAGATTTTTGGGTAGTTTTCAGTTTGTTTTTCAGATTCCTGTGCAAAATATACCAGGAATACTTTCCAGAGTTCACTGTTACATACAGTCATTTGTCTTTGGATAAACGTACCTTGTGTGTGTGCATTTGTTTCCAGTTGGGTTTATCAAGGTGTGATAGTAGTTAGGGGTTAGGGAAGTCTAACATGACTGGTGTTCTTTGGTCGCCTTGCTGCAGCGAGGCTCCTGAGTAACGGAGACTTTCCAGTGAGCAAGGCAGAAGAAACGCTCATCGGTAGCCCCGTCACATTTTATTGGTGACACCGCGTATTGCCATTCAAGTAACGCTTTTCTGCCCTAAAGCGTAGTAGGCTCTGAGATGAGAAGTGTCTGTGAGAACTCCCTTACCAAGATCCAACTTCCACAGCACCCCTGGGTGTTCACTCAATTTTTTGTGTTTGAGGAGCAAAGAAAGCTCCATTTTAGCCCATGTTTAGCCCATCCCCTAGCTCTTCAAACCACAACTCCAAGGAATCATCCACTCTTTCTGGAATTCTGGCCCTTTGTGTAGTGCAGGTGGGATCTTGAGGAGGGACTTCTCAGAGTAAGAGCAGCTCCCAGACGCCATATCCTTGTGTTCCCTGAGGAGCCGCACAAAGCCGTGAGCAGAGCTCCTGGGCTTTATGAATTTCCTTTAACTCCCTTCGCTCTGTCTTTAAAGTTATTCTTCCCCATTTTTTGTGTGGCATTGGGTCTTGGATTTATCTCTCTGTCTCAGTGTGAGTTAAACTTCACCCCGTGCACACATAATTCTTGACTCTGTGCGTTTGTTACCGATACCACCCCAGCTGGGAGCTCACTGTTTGCTCCAGAGGTTGAACAACTCAGCTTCTATCTTTTGGCTTCGTTAAATATTTCCAAGAAATGTAGAGATACATGGGTCGTACAACTTTATCAATTCCTTCCACAGAAAATGTGAATGTTAGGACTGTTTTTATAAATCTTCAAGCATTGACTGCAAAACTTCTTAAGAGGTCTTTCCACAAGACAGTGAAGATTAATAAATTCTGTAATTCTCAAGTTTTAAGACTCAAATGGTAGACTGCAGGTGACATGTTAAAGCCAAATCTATTGAGTTCTACATAATACTTGACAACTGTGGATGGTACTGATACTGTGTATCAGTTTTGGCAGAATATCTCCTTTGTTTTATTTTCTGTGTTGCTTTACATGTCGTGGAAGCTAGCTATATTCTTCTGTCTTTAGAGAAAGTCTTCTTGTTGCACACAGTGCAAAAGTATCCAGGCTGTTAGTGCAGATCCTGTGCTCTGCTTCCATTGGGCCCATTCCTTTCATTTGCAGCTTTGGGGATTTTACTTCCATAGGGACTGAACCAGAAGACTGACCCAATTTTTTGAAAATCATTGTTATCTATAAACAGCTCTCAAAAAATTTGCTTGAAACCTCCCACTGCTCTTGCCCTTTTTCTGGAGCACCTGAAGGAATGTGGGCAACTTTAAGGTATAAAACAATAATTATTTTAAATACATATTTAGTATTTTTGGAAAGCAATTTAACCTGAGTTCTGAGGCTTCCATTCTAAAATACTAAAGTTCTATGGGGAAAGATTTTGCACGAATTGCACAGCTTAGGAGTTAAATTATTTGCTAATTCTTTCTTTTCTGAAAACAACAAAAAGCAGCTGGGTGCAAAATGTGGCTGATTAGACTGTGACATATTCTGTTAAAGCTCACCTATTAGCCAATGCCTGGAAAATAATTGCTTTACTGAGTGTAAAATTAGCCACAGCAAGTAGGAAATTTTCAACAGCTCGAGCCATGCAGCAGAATTCTCCCTCAAGAATTTTCCTTTCAGGATCACTGTATGTACTGCAAATTAATGTTAATTTCTGAAGAGACTGATTGACTAACCAATACGTCACAGATATGTTTGCATACTTACAAAAAATGAAAGGGGTGTAAATTTATGTAAGCTTTTTTCAAAAGAACTATTTGTTCAGCATCTCCAAACTTTATGGAGTTCTGAGATATGTAATAACTAATATTTTAAAAATTATGATTATAAAAATTTTACTTTGTAGTGATTTTAAAGTGGGTTTTATTAGCATGCCTAGTAGTATTCCCTAAGTAGTAGCTTACTCTCTTTTACCACATTTTGAATTTCCTAGTTCAAGAAATTGAAGTCCAGCTGTTGAATGCCCTCTGTACTTCAACTAGTGCTAATTAAAACTATGCATTTAGAATGAGGTCTTTGTAGAAGAGGAGTATCTCACATATATAGCCATTCTTTTAATGTTGTTGTTCATTCACAGCTTGCAAATATGTTACAAGTCATCGTATTTGCATTATATTTTAGGAAAAAGCAGTAGTAAGGTCTCGAAGGAGACCATTAGATCACATGTGAAAAATCAGCTTTTATATCTGGTTCATGTGAAATTTTATAGAAATTATCTCTAAATTAGTAACATCAGCTAATTTGTTGCAGCAGATAAATGACTCTATTTTTAACTTTTTTTTTTCCAAACAGCGCATTTTTGAAAGTTAATACTATAATAGTTGTTTAGTAATGGCTACATGCGTGATGCAAATCTGCATCAGAGAGGCACAGTTTGAGTCCAAATCTGTTTTTTTTTTTTTTTTTTAACTACATTGCTAAGTGCGGGTCGGTCTTTGCATGTCCAGTTAACAGCTATTGACTCAATTTTCTAAACCCCGAATGGGCAGGAGACTTAAGGATACAGGTAACTTAAGTTAGAACTATTCATAGATTTCATTTTATAACACGGGATGTACTTTTTTGTGTTGCTCCTACTTCATAAATATCAATAAACTTGAAAAACTATGGTCTACTGTTGAGGGTGTGGGATCACTTAGTAATAATGTTTTTCTGTTTTAAGGAAGAATGAGGTGTGTTAAAGGCTCACAGGTTAAGAATATTTTTGGAGAATTGTCACATGCATGCACACACACAGATATGCATATGGGTATAGGGAGTGTCCTGACTTCCTTTGAAAACTTATCCGAGTAAAACTTATCTATCTAATCTCTAAGAGATTTTATGCTAGACAGGACTGGATATTAGTGCAGTACAAACATCATTCCCGAGCCTTGTTGGATCTAAATACCAGGATCATATTATATCTTCAAGAGAGAATTTATAACAAATTATAGCAGAAACCAGTAATTGCCAGACCGCTTTGGCTATGATTATGTGGGGAGCTGCTTGTCTTCTCTGCACTCATTACCTGGTCTATCGGGGTGAGTGAACAGGGGAGCCTAAAGGGAGAAGCAGAATTTGGCAGGTGTGTAATGGAAGAGGGTTGGGTAACAAATTATTGCTCTACATTATTGTGACCATTTCTTAAAAAAACTCCATCTTGAACTTTGTTAGAGAAAGGGCTGAGGTTGAGCTGTTGCAGGAGAATCGGTTTTTGCTAAATTCAAATGTGGCAGGTGTCTGACCTGGTCAGTGAGCTCTTTTGCTCCATTCTGCAGAGCGCAGCACTGCCAAGCTCTGCAGGGTTTGTCCTCTGCAGGCGGCGAGCCCAGAACCCAGCCCTTCTGCCATGTGCGCCAAGTGGTTCTTGAGGTGCTTAGTTTGAGTTGTTGACTGGATGGTCACGGTCCTGCTGAGCGTTGCCCACGTAGCTGTGCCTGCTTCTCAGCTGGGTGTCCAAGCGCGACCCTGGCCTGCGCTGGTGTCTGCCCCGTCCTCGCGCCGCACGTGGGTCTGTCGGGCTCAGAGAGCAGGCAGCCGATGGCGCTGGGCCTGGTGCTGTTTCCCACTTCTTCAGGCCTCTGGGTAAGACTTGTGTGTCTCCAAGAGACGTGGCAGAATGCATAGCTTTGGAAAAAGAGCTTGTTGCTTCCTTTGGTACGTTATGTCCCTTAACTAATCCATGCGAAAAGAAAAACATTCCTCTTGTTTCAGCAGGTGTTTGCTGCCTGCCTCAGCAGCAGGCCTGGAAGACAGAGCATAATGAAGGCACCAAAGCTCATTACAGCGCGCTGTGCAGGGCAGCGCTGCTCACCCATTACTGCATCAGCAGCAGGAGTGATTTCCAGGCTCAGTGTGAAATAATAACATTGCTTTACCAACGCTGCCATCCTGCCTGGTAGGTGTTTGTCTCGGCCACAGACCAGCAGATTCCCTCATGAAGTTGCTGCAAGAGCATTGGGTTGAATTGAACTGTATGAAAAATACAATGGAGTGAGAATAAGAATTGTCTTTAGTAAATAGTCATTTATTTTAAAAGATCCTTCAACTGTCATATATCCCTTTTAGTTGCTATATGTATTAGCAAACCATATAAGAAATCTTCTTTCTTGTAGATGTTATTCCATGTTGTTCTAATTAGGGAAGCAATTGCACAAATCACAATTTTTCATGTAATTGCAAACCAGGGCTTAGAAACTCATCTTAGAGTTACAGGCAGTCATGCAGTGTTCTAGAACTGGGGATTTTGTTCATGGCTCTGGCTGCCCAGAGGCATAAGTCAACCACTTATGTGGTTTATTCTGCCCCACCGGTAACATCCTAGTGAGCTTCCTGTAGGTGGTGTACGAAGGGAAATAGAACCCGTCGGGCTGGGGCAGCAGAGCCAGGTGTGAGCTTGGCTGAGTCCTGCGCAAGCTGGACATGTGGGAGGGCCACCGCGGAGATCCGTCACGCATCTGACGTGGAGGAGAGGTGGTGGGCTTTCCAAAAACCCCTCGGAGAGCCGTCTGCAGATCCCTTCAGCTACACGGAGATCAAGATGCTTATTTCTGGGAAAAGGGAAGGATGGGAAAACATTATCCTAAGGATGTTGTATGTCAGTGCCTACAGGTGGAAACAAATGCAAGTGCTACTGGCCGTTGTAAGGGAAGCTGTGAAGCTTCACACAGTAACATGTGGAGCTTTTCACACAGTAATGTATCTAAGCTGGTGAATGACTGGCAGCTTTCGTTATCCCATTTTTATGATCCTCTGAAAAGGACCTCCCTCCTCAAGAGAGTGGAGCTGCCAGCCTTGGAAGAGTAGGATCAGTTTGATTAGTCAGACACTTGGAGCAAGCATCTTCCTTTAAAAGGGAGATGAACCGTCTGTCGTGTCTGATCGCTGCCCATGGCTCTGGCGTCAGGCTCTGCTCTTGGCATCCCTGCCAGTCTGCTGAGCCAGCTGCAGGCACAGCCCCGCTGGGGTGCAGCAGCTGGGGAGCACATGCTCCTCAGTAGGGTCCCTCGTGCAAAAGGCTCTCCAAAAAGCGATTGCTCCTCAACTGCAAAACAGGGCCAGAGCGCTCTCCCGTCCTGGGACCGACATGTCAAGTGTGCCTGCCCATCCAGCAATGGATGTGTCCTTTTCCGCCTGGGGAGCGTGGCAGTTGAGAGGTCTGACTGCACAGCAGGCAAGGTGAATATTTCATGCGCATCCAGCTTGAGGTTTAGTTGGATTTGGCCTTTGGATATATTCCATCAACACTCACTTTCCTTCTGAAGTTCCTTCGCTTCCTGTGATGGTACTTTTATTGTTGTGATTGTTCATAGACACGTAAATAGTGCTGCTCTCTTGCAGGGTGTATGAGAACCAAGATGTACAGCTCTGGTAGTAAAATGGCGCATGATTCCTGCGTGGCGTGGCCTGTGGGTGCGCTGCTCTGCTGCCCACCCTGCCTCCTCCATCCAAGGCAGCTGGGCGCAGAGCCCACCCTCCTGCCCTTGCACAGAGCTGCAAGGAAACAGAGCCACGAGCTGTCTTTCCATACAGCATGAAACCAAAGCCAGTGTTTGTTAGTTGAACCGTTGTGTATGAAATCAGTTATTTAAAATTTACTGTTATTTTAGCAGCAACTGAAATCGTTTGTCTGGATGCGGTGATGAAAAGTTTACTTCACAATTCAGTTAATGCTTGTTATCAGCTCTAGATTTGCAGCAAATAATGCATGTTGTGCTATCTTTCCTAGAATTGATTAGCTTTGGGTTTATTAATGGCTATGTTCAATAAGTGATAGAATGTTTAGGATCTTGGAGGGATTTGTTTGTTTTGTTTTTTCTCTTCCTAAAGGCGACAAATACCTTCTTTTAATGCTAATGAAAACTAACAAATCCCTGAAGTGGGATAACAAAGGCCAGTGTTAATTAATGCTCTTTCTTGGCAACATTGTGATTTCTAGGCTGGAGACCAAGTAGCAGTTCTTTTTTTTTCCCTAATTTAAGGAGCACATTGTCTGTTTTCACAAAGGAGAGCAAGTATGTCACTGAACATTTGAGTGTGTTTTTTTCCAGTTAAAGTTCTGATTAGTACATTCTGGATTTGCAATAATAAGCAGGTTTGAACTTCACTCCTTTCAACAAGTTGGGATCTTACCCTTTTATGTTTCTTGGAGATCAAGGGAAAACCTGCAGAGTGTTTTTAGTGGCATAATCTTGTTGGCAGCACCCATTTGTCTGTCAGCATAATACTTCCACTGGCTCTTGTTCTGAAAACTGTAGCTGATCTGTCATAATCCTTTCAAAATTCATCCATCCAAGACTATTAAAAAGTACTTTGTTTTTTCAAACGTACAAGAGGCAGCGTGAGTACATGAATTTTCCTCAAGAATCCACATAAATTTCAGTCCAGAGTGAGACAGTAGCTTAGCAAAGTGTACAGAATCTGAATCTAATAGGTGACTATTTTCTGACAGTTCATGTGTCTACTTATGTATTTGCACTGGATTATAATCAAGCTTTGGTTAAGAAGATTAAAGAGACAAAAGCAGTGAAACTTCAAAGGCTGACCAAACGGGATTTGTGAGTTTTTATTTCCCCTGAGCTGTGGTGCCTGCCTTTAGCCATCCTCTCATTAGCACTGAAAAATAAGCCGGTGGAGCAGAATGCAGCGTCCGGCTGCAGCGGCTCCGGTCTGAGCGGAGTTTTTGGGTGCAGATGTGTAATGTTGTTTTTCAGAGTAGCAGTAGATAATAGACCTGTTACAGGGTTTTAAATAATGAATGCACAGCAGAGAGCTCAGCTCTAGTGTAGAGCTCATTTGAAACACCAAAATGCAAAAGCTTCCTTCCAAACACAGATGTTAAGCGTGTGACTTAATGCAGTGTTTAATTGACTGTTTCTACGTGAAGCACATCAAGTAACAAGGAAAAGACTGTTTTTGACAGGCTACGAGGAATAAGGTAAAGCAATGCTCAATGAAATGGCATAAAAATCCAAGTTTTGTTACATTTCCTTTGCATTTTGCGGTATTCTCTACAGAATAGTTAAATGCTTCTGTATATCATCTGTTACCAGTTATATTTTGAAGAATGTTTCCTGTGTGGTGGGATTGACTTGGGTGTGTGTGTGACTCGGTCAAGAAGTTAGCAGTGATCACAGAAGTAAAAAACTTCATTCAGCCAAAACCAGGAATATATTTAAAAAGGCAAAAAGTGGATAAATGATAAAGCGTCTGTAACAAGATCCCCTTGAGCTTATTTTATGACCTTAAGGGTCATAAACTAGTGTGATTTTTATGAGCACATGTAACAGGTAGCATTGGACACCATTCTAATGCAGCAGTAAATTTGGACACGGTGTGTGATTTTTGGATTTATTTAAAAAACAAAACAAAATTGTAATTCCAGTGAAGCAGACTATTTTTAACTGCCTAAATATTTTTAGCTGCCAGAATATCAGTGAATTAGCCAAATCTGATTCTGCCAGGGAAAACTGTGTTTTCTGTAACCACCTCGCTGCTGTTACCACGGGCGCCTCATGGTTCGCCCTGCCCTTGCTTGGCAGTTTACTTCTGTATATTCTGTTTACTTCTGTGGTGAGCGTTGTACTCTTCAGCTGTCTGTAGCTGTTCTGAACAGCAACTTTCAAGTTGAATTGAGGTGATTCTAACTACATCAGAGCAGAGACCTGGAGCATGGAGTACTGTGCCTGGTGCTAGACGCCCGAGTACAAGAGGGACGTGGAGCTGCTGGAGAGAGTCCAGCGCAGGGCTACGAGGATGATCCGGGGCCTGGAACATCTGCCCTACGAGGAAAGGCTGAGAGAGCTGGGCCTGTTCAGCCTGGAGAAGAGAAGGCTGAGAGGAGACCTGAGCAGTGTCTATAAGTACCTCAAGGGAGGCAGTGAGGAGGATGGGGCTGATAGGACTAGAGGTACTGGCCACAAACTGAAGCACCAAAAATTCCACAGGAACTTAAGGAAAAATTTCTTAGCAGTGAGGGTGACAGAGCCCTGGCACAGGCCGCCCAGGGAGGTTGTGGAGTCTCCTTCTCTGGAGATCTTCCAAACCCGCTTGGACGCAGTCCTGAGCCACATGCTCTAGGTGACCCTGTGTGCGCGAGGGGGTTGGACTAGGGGATCTCTAGAGGCCCCTTCCAACCTTAAGCATTCTGTGAGCTCTCCCAGATTGACCAGCAAGGCGTTCAGCTCAGTGGCACCTAAAAGGGGCAAACTTTGACCACGACAGGTTAGAGAGTGTTCTTCGTGAGGTGGAAGCAGTCCTCGGGCAAGCTGCCTCTGGGTTGCAACTGGTTAGCCGTGAGGGAGCCTCAGGCTGCTTTTCTGGTTCTTTGAGTCTGCTGTTTAATGAGATAAGAATAAGCAGCTAGGCCTTTTGGTACAGCTTTGTATAAAAATTGTAACTTCAAGACTAGAGTTTTTGTGCCTAAAGATTTTTAGATGTGCTCAAAGATAATTCATGTCATCTACTTGCTTTGGGAGTAGATGTATTTGGTGCTTAAAGGCGATTTACTGAAAGGAATGCTTGCTTTGGAAAACAGCTGAATACAGGAGACAAATGTTGCTGTATCTGCAATGCAGAAAGTATTTCAATATGTTTTTTTCTCTCCCTTAAGGGTCAGAAGGCTTGGATAGAGAAGACCTTTTCAAAAAGAGAATGCATCTATGTAATTGCTAACAACAAAGACACTGGCAGGTAACGTTTGAAACATTTTCATTAGCCAGCAGGAAATGTAAATTCTGAAGCAACTGGGCTTGATTTAGGATTAGATAGGTCAAACTGTGACCCAGACATAGTCATTGTCATTAAGGGGAGTTGACAGGGTACAAAAACAAGACATGCCTGGATCCCAGTTTGTACAGAGCCATACAGATGTGTCATACAGAGATAAGGCTGAGCGGTGGGAGGGGAGTTGTTAGTTCCCAGCTTTGCAAATCGCCATTTACTTTCATAGTGAATTCTGAAAGCAAGGAGGCAATAATATATGAAGCAAATGGCACCATTCCTCAACTTTTGGGATATGTGACGTTGCCAGTAACCACAGCAGGCAGGAGGACTGGAATTCTGTGTCTAGGTATTAATGTTATTCTGCTATATAGGCTAGCTAAGTTGTGGTCTCGCTTGGATAACGTAAGTTTGTCGCATGTTAGTTGTCATCTCTGAGTAAGAAGCGATGCTTATTGCTCCTCCTCCGCCTTCCTCCTCCTTTCCATGTTCTTCAGCCTAGAAATGCTCTCCAGATTATTATAGAAATGAATTTAAATTTTTGATCTTCAGTTGATAAGAAGCATTATGGTGATTCTGGCATATGTGTGGGCAAACCCAACACACAGGACCCAGGAGAGGTGTTTCTGTGATTCTTGTGGGGGCAGTGCATAGAAGGTTGAAAATCTGAATATATAGATTTCTGATTTATGTTTTATTTTTTTTTATCACTATTGGATATTGAACATACTGTGTGCACAGTTGCATCACATTTTAACTTTCAGATGCTGTTGTGGCCAGCTTATTAACCAACATATCCCACCTCCTCCAAGTGTAACTAATAAAAATGATGAAGAAACAAAGCAAGTGGAGGCTCAGCCAGAAAAGTGGTCTGTTAGTAAGCACACACAAACATACCCAACTGATGCCTATGGAAACCTTGAATTCCAAGGTGGAGGACATTCAAATAAGGCCATGGTAAGGAGTATAGACTACGGTAACATATTCATCTGGTATGTTATCTTAGCATTTATGTGTCAAGATTCCATCTTGCATAGTGCATAATGCATTGAAATCAAAGTGGGTCTATTTACCACCCTAGAAAATTGTGGGCAAGATGCTCAGAGAGAGGGAGGAGTAATACCAGCATTGGAGGTACTCGTAACGTCCTGAGGGAGCATGGGTTCATTTGAGTTAGTGTCCATGAACCGCCCTTTTGCCTCCCTTCTGAAGGGATCCAGAACTGGCTTTGTTCCTTTGCTGCTAATTCTGCAAACGCTTGTTGAAGTTTATGGGAATGGTGCTGGGTTTTATTTGTGTTAGTGTGTGTGTGGGGGGGTGGTTTGTGTCTTTTAATTTGCTGTTTCTGTCTTTTTCTTTTTTCTTAGTAGTTGTCACTAAAATAAAAATAGACATATCTCTTATAGAGTCCATTGCTTGAACAGAAGTCTTGATAACAAAAATAAACTAGGAAGAATGAAAATCACTGTTTCAGAGGCAGAAAAAATGAAAATGAACGGCGATTAAATTATTATATCTTTTTGGCAGTCAAATCAAGGTTTTAGGAACCATACGGAACACCTCCTTGTCCTTTTAAATAAGTAGTTCCTAGCAGTGAGAATACGTAATAAGTACTTCAGTTCACAGTCTGTTTTGAAGGTGGAGGGGAGGCAAGTAGTGTTTTAAAACAAAACTTGTTATCCGTAAAGTGAGTGACAAATTCTCAGTAGCAAAGTAGAAGGTTTCAGTCTGTTTCTTCTAATTGTAAGCAGAAAAGACAGATAAAAATTGTAAAACTCTTCCTTTCATATGGAATGTTTGTTAAATATGACCATTCAGTGTTCAATAAATGGGCAGTTTACTTACAAATTACTTACAAAAATAATGTATTTTGTAATAATATATTTTTGTAGTATATCCGTGTGTCATATGACACCAAGCCAGATTCTCTGCTGCACCTGATGGTGAAAGACTGGCAACTGGAACTTCCCAAACTTTTAATCTCTGTCCATGGAGGCCTCCAGAACTTTGAACTGCAGCCTAAGTTAAAGCAAGTATTTGGAAAAGGCCTGATCAAGGCTGCCATGACCACTGGAGCCTGGATTTTCACAGGAGGTGTCAGTACAGGTGAGTAGTAACCAGCTCTTGTAGCTTACCTAGGGTTTCAGTGGTTTTCATTCATTCACTGTGCTTTACCACTCACAGACAATGTAAGGCTATGTGACTGAGTCATAAGCCAATAGCTTATGAGTAATAAAACACCGTTAGATGGTACAGAGTGCTCTGTAACTGGGTAAGTCTTTCCAAGACTTCAGTGAATTTGGAACAAGAATCTAAAATGGCAATAAGATTTATATGCAGTTATTACAAAATGTGTAAGTGTGTGTTTGTATGCATTGAGTAATAACATTGTAAAATGACAGCAACCCAGAAAAGCAGAGAGCTCAGTGAAAGGCAGGATGAAAATTAGCTGTTCAATCAAATTTCAAAAGTGTCAAGAATTCATTTAAACCAACTGTACCTATAGGTGTCATTCGGCATGTGGGAGATGCTTTGAAAGACCATTCTTCCAAATCCAGAGGACGAATTTGTGCCATAGGAATTGCACCATGGGGTATTGTAGAGAACAAGGAAGATCTGATTGGAAAAGATGTAAGTCTTTAAGGAAACTCTTGTGTAGTTAATAATGTCAGCTTTAGAATTAATATTTTCACAGTGTCCAAAGAAGATCTAAGAGCTGAAATTGAACAATTTGTTGAGGAAAAGCTATCATTCAAATGTATTTAAGAGAATGTCCTCTATCACCACAAAATAAATATAGAACTATTGAGATTTCCGTTAGTTTGAATAGTAGAGACTTTTCTGTGGTAAATGAAAATTTTATATTCTAACTTGACTGTGATGTGCTGAGAGTTTTGTAGATGTTGTGAGTGTCTTTCTGTGTGGGAACACGCAGGAGAATGTATGAATATGACTGTCATTCTCTAATGGAAAAACACTGCTGTGAAGAGCTCAAGTTTTGAACCTGAAGGCAACCTCCATTTCTGATTCTCCTGTAGTTTTGATTGTAAAAGCCTGTTTGGTTTCTATTCGTAATGCATATGTTTCTATAGAGAGTTGTGGAAGTTTTCACATGACTTTCTCCCAGGTCTAACCTAGGTGTATTTATCCTTTTGACAGGTAACTCGGGTTTACCAAACAATGTCAAACCCTCTAAGTAAACTCTCTGTGCTCAACAGTTCCCACACACACTTCATTCTGGCAGACAATGGTACACTAGGTAAATACGGAGCTGAAGTAAAATTACGACGTCAGTTGGAAAAACACATTTCCCTCCAGAAAATTAACACACGTAAGTACTGTGGGGTGAATTATAAACATAATATGCTGAAGGAAGGGAAGGAAGAGGGGCTTGAATTAGCTATGAAGTATTGAAAGCAGAGGCTTCTTACAGGTGTTTCTAGCAGGAATTTGATCAGGACTATGTGACTAAACATAGGTCATCTGTTTAGTGATGCAAACTCCACATCTAACCACATGGAAAATCCAGAAAAATGAAGATCACAGAAAGGCAGGAATAGAAGTTGCAGGAAAATAGTGAGGAATAATAGTGAGAAAAAGGTTCAAAGCAGTACGAGTTTAAGGAAAGGGATGTGCAAAGCATTTGCCCACTTGTAGCTAGAATTTATAAGCATCAGTAAACATACAAAATGAGATGACATTTTGTACAGTTCCTCTTTACCAGAATCCTATGTAGCTCTATTTCCAAATGCTTATACTAACATAGTCTTTTCTCTTTGTTACACATTTGTTTCATTTTAAATATATTCAAACTTCTGCAATCCAGGTAAACTCAAATCAGTTTGATTAATGGAGCAATTATCAAGATGATTTCACATCATTTCATATTTTGAGTTTCATGCATTTTTACAATTTCTGCCAGACATCACAACCTTTCTAAAACAGCTTTTTAGGGCACTTTTATTGATTCTTTAGGGAGTCTCTTCTGTATGTGAAAGACCTTTTTTCTTTTTCTTTTTTTATAAAGCTTTTTTGAAAACATGGATTTTTAGAAGTTTAAATGACAAATTGTAGTAGCTGTGGCTATGCAACAATCGTATCACTTAAGAATGATGAAAAAAAATACACCAGGCTTGGAATCCACACTTATGTAAAGAGCTATAAGAAAACAGACAGCAGTTATATGAGCTGCCTTTTGGATACATCACAGATACCATTAGAAGCTGTGTATGGCTGTAAAAATAAGAAAAGAACAAACGTTCAGAATGCCAGTGGAACTGGGTTGTACAGAAATTTCTAATAGAGTTTAAGTGCTCTTAAGGGTAGAGCAGAAAAATGGAGTGCCAGGTAAAGCCTAAAGATATCTTTAAAGCTCAGCCAGAAGATAGCTAAACATTCTGTAAAGACTTCGGGTGTTGCGTTCTGTCTACCAGGAAGCTTAAGAAGCTGTCTTAATGCACCAGAGACCAGCCTGTGCTTGTGGCTGCTCCTCAGCAGGGCTGGGGTATATTGACAGGAGAATGTCAGATAGCTTCTGCTGTCCACTGTGTTCCTGGTTTTCAGAGAGGAGTGAAGTTTGAATCTATGAAATATTTCCATGCAATCAACCATATGCAACAAGTGTCGTCTTTATGGAACACTGGTCATTTAAAAACTTGATTCAAGTGCTTCTAGTAGTGGGAATAGCCAGCCTTTGGGTAATGTTTTGTCCTTCATTTCCCCAAGTGCTCTGGTGATCGAGGCTCCTGGGACCATGTGACCTGTGGGCTTCCCTTTGTCATCCTATGCCTGGAGATCACAGTGAGGCAGGGACAGCAAAGGGATGCTCAGCTGTCGTCTCTTCCATCGGCCAGCCGTTCAGCATCACCATAAGGAGAGCCAGTTCCTAATGCAAGAGGGAGTCTAGGTGTATATCATCTTACTGACAATTTCTTCTAGGTGACCAATGAAGAACTGAAATAGAGAGACAGTAGCTGGGAGCTCTTTGAGCAACGCTGAAGCTAATGAAGCTATGGCAGAATTATATTAGTAGGTTTGTGACACACTATCTTGAAAGAAACTGCAAACAGTCCACCATTGACTGAATAAACAGGGTGGAGCAGGTGTGAAAACCAGGGCAGAGAGGCCTCTTTTTTTTTTTTCCTCCAAGGGCTGTCAGACATCCTACAGGCGCCTTTCCTGATCTGGCTGAGAAATTGTCATCACTTTTTCCCAGTTTTCATCCTGTTTTTGTTTAAAGTGATGTTATAACACAGAAATTGCCTCCGTACATAGCATCTCAATTTCTTACACTAAGGTTCAATGACACTTCCTTTTGTTTCCATTCTTGTTTTTGTTTGTTTGTACAGGGCTGGGACAAGGTGTCCCTGTAGTTGGGCTCATAGTGGAAGGGGGTCCAAATGTGATCTCCATTGTCTTGGAGTGTCTGCGAGAAGAACCTCCTCTTCCTGTCGTGATATGTGATGGTAGTGGACGAGCATCTGATATTCTGTCATTTGCGCACAAGTACTCAGAAGAAGGGGGGTAAGATTTTGCAACGATCACCGAAGATGTGTCTTAGGGAATGGTGGGGCAGTGTGCAACTTCATGCCTTGCACTCATCAATACTTTATAAAAACAAACTAAGGGAAAAAATTCTACTAACAGATGTCAGACAACTTTTGTGGGTTGGGTACTGGATGCAAAGCTCCTTTTTTTTTTTAATTATTTATTTTCAAAATGAAGATGCTGAATCGGTGCATGATAAAATATTTTTTTAGGCGACAGGCCTTTCCAAAATATATTGATTCCATCTATGTCTTCTTTGATGTCGTCTTTTTAATTTAGGATAATAAGTGAATCCCTCAGGGACCAGCTTCTAGTGACCATTCAGAAAACCTTCAACTACAACAGGAACCAAGCTCATCAGCTGTTCATGATTCTTATGGAGTGCATGAAAAAAAAGGAACTTGTAAGTGTCCTAGAAGTGGTTAATACAGAAAAGGTCTCTGACCAAACTTCATATCCTGCTTTCAAAAGCCATTCTCTTAGTGTTACTGTGTAATCTTTTTCATGTAGCTCAGCAAGTGCACACAATCATTCCTTCATAGGTCTAGACTTAAAGGTTTTTTTCTCTCATGGAAAGCCCCTAAAGTTAATTTCAAATTCTGTTCCCGTGTAAGCTGATAGGAGCTTTTTCCATGGACTTAGGCAAGGCAAAATTACTGGAATAAAGCCATTAAGAACAGAATCAAGTGCAAAAGGTAGAGGAAAGGTAATTGAAGAAAGGCTTCTTAGGAACACTGACATCAAGGTTGCATTGGCACAACTTTTGTTTTCTGTTGTCATTACTGTTTAATTTTAACATACTCTTTTTATTCCAATAAAATCCACCATTCAAATCCCTCAAAAGAAACTGAAATGTTAAAGTGTTCTTGAAGAGCCTGGCACTGCATGATCCTGGCTTTTCTCAGCCCTGTTCTGTACCACTCAGTCGTGCTCCTGCCTGTCTTCCATATCCCGAAGTGCGCTGCACTCGAAAAGTAGAGTGTGTTCACTGGAGCTGTGCCAGGGCTGCTACAAGCAAAATAAATCTTTAATTGTTTTCATTTGACTAATGCTGGTGAATTTTGGTCAATATGAGCTCTTCCTTGAGTCCTCGTAAAACTGTTTTTTTTTTTGTTTTTTTTTCTTTCAGTACAAATCTTAAGCTGCTGTATTATACGCACATAAATAGTCTAATGCATTTATTTTGTTTTGGGGGGGAGTTTTTTTTAATTACACCTTGAATTGGTACAGCTGGTGTTTATATCTTTATTTGATAAAGTTGCATATTTCTGTAGATGACAACAAGAGGCAACTACCATTCATTTCTCCTCAGACTGCCTGTAGGATATGAGATAACCAACCTGTTGCAGAATTTAATTATGAAATGTGGGGCACTTTCTTTCTGTGATGCCTAATTCTGTAATCAGTGAGGTGATATCTAAAACATGGGCAGCTGTAAGGAAACTATTTGAAATAGATGAAACTTTTCTTACGAAACTGAGAAAATCTGTATTTTTTTTAACTTCTTAGGAAATTGATATTTTGTGTTCTCTTGAAGCCAAGCATGTATTCTTTACACAGAAACGACACTTTATTTCTCCAGTCAGCTTAGAAAGTACAAATCCCAAACTCCAATCTTTCCAAATTACTGTCCCCAAAAGATAATGTGCAACTTTTTCATTAAAATTTTAAATAAATCAGTAATTTGAATGCCACATTCCTTACAGTGTGTGTACACTCTCTTCAGTTCTTTTGATTGCCAGAAGTAGTTTAGTTTCTCATTGGCACATGGTAAGCCTGTACTTCATCATAACCTGCTGTTGTATCCAGAGAAATATGAGGGAAGAACAAAGAAATCTTTTCCCTGGAGTATTTGCTTTGTACTTGCCAAGGGAAAACTACACATGGTATTTGCCAGTGTCTGCATTTTCAGTTTCAGGCTTGGAGCAAAAAAAATGAATACAATTTAACTCTTACTACTCTTATTGTTTTACTTGAAAGTCGGTTCAATAAGCTAGTCTGATCATGAGTTCAAGTGTATTGTTATATAAAAAGGGAAGCATCTTCTATGTGCTACTCTTGTAAATGACATTAAATCTGTATTTTGTGCAATTAAGATGTGAATCAAAGTCGAAAATTTGGCCCAGTTAACAAATAGAGCTGACACAATTAATAGTCCCAACATCTTGCGCATACATACTTGTTTACATCTTATGTGGTTTCCTAGTGACTTACTGTCAGTAGGGAATAAAGGGCTACCTCAAGGGAAATGTCACTCGGTCTCCAGTTAGAATATAGGATGTAGAGCTGAAGGTGGCAGCGTGGGATTGACGAGAATGGAAAGAAACATTATGTCTGTACATGAAGCTCTGTGCTAGTGCTGTGTAAGCTGTTCCCTTTCAAGGACCAGATGAGCAAACATGGTCAATGGCTCTGAGCATTAATCATCAAAGCATCTGTCAGCCTCTTTCAGGAAGAGTCCTGTGACAACTGAAGTGATCTAGGGTTGGGGTGGAAATCTTTGTCCCCCTTTCACTAGGGTATTGGTGGACTTGTACCAGTTCCATATTCCCCGCACTCTCCAAAGAGCTGGTCTTTTGCCAGAGATTATGCAGCATCTGGCTCATGCCTCCTACTTTCTAATGTTTATTTTAGCTGCTCAGGAAGTGCTTGTTTACGTAGTTGTAGATTTCAAGATGAGAATTAAATACCTGAATGCTAAAGAATAATTTCCTGTTTCCTGTTTTTAGTATAACAGCAGTCTCCTCTTCCTAATCATGCCTCCCTTCTTCCCCCCCTTTATCCCAATACTTTCCTTTCCAGGGTGTCATCACATCTGACACTGAATTCCCTTTTGTTTTGGAGGGACTTCTGCAAGAGAGGGTGCCAGTCAAGTTTTATCTCAGTTCCTTGATCAGCTTTTGATACTACTTAGTTCTTGAGTTCATAAAAGACAAATTATGCAACTTCCTTTTTCTTTTCTCCTTTTTTTTTCTTTTTTCTTCAATATATACTTAATTACATCAAAACTAAATTCTCTAAGGATTATTCCAGCCGTGAATGCCACTTGGGGCAGTAAAAATGCTGTGTTTTATTGTCATGCAGCTCAGTAGTGCAATCAGGTAGACACACATCTGTGGTTTTTTTCTTTTCTCACACATTCAGAAGTATTATTTGAATGCCAAGATAATCATATAAAGTTGTACTGAATGATTCTAAAGTCTATAGATTGTCTGGCTAATTTCAACATCCTACTGATATATTTACATATTTATGTTCCCAAAATCAGTTCCATACTAATGTATATGCCTTCGTTGGGGGTCGTAAGAGAGTCTGTGGTAAGCTGAATGTAAGAGAATTAGCCTTCCTAGAGGAACTGATTGAGTAAAGACAGCTGCCTTAGACAAGTGGTTTCAAATTTAAAATGCCTACGAGAGGGCACATAATTTACTCAGTAAAATCCAGACACCGGAGTCTAATCAGTAGTGGCTGAAGATGTCAGGTAAGACTGTCCAAATAGCCGGCTTATGATTTGCATTTGTTGATCATTTTGTCTGCTTTCTTATAAATGGGTATTTTTTTAAAAGTTTTTTTCTTTGCTAATGTAGTGGTGGAAAACAATTATCTTTGTCTGCATGCAAAATCCTTTTTAAGCTTTTGGGAAAATTGCCATTCTCAGTACCTAATTCTAGCTACTGCTGTGAATAAATTATTTCGCAAGATAAAGATTTTTTTTTGACTGTACTGAGTATTAATTTAATTAACATAGATTATTGGGTTAATATGCTTAAAAGTCATTCCTCTTTAATGTGGAGTTTGCTAAGTATGGCTAAACTTCACATGCATTTCTGTTTTTAAAGATAGTGATTTATAAGGGAGTGAACTAAGCAACTGTGACTAGAAATAATCACTTCATTAATAGTTTCTGATATTTTCCTTGCCAGTATGTAAGATACCATGTAAATTAACAATGTTTGTGTTGATAGTCAATAAAATTAATACTATGAGAGTTACCTTGAGTTACTGTCATTTCCCTTTCCAAATTGGTATTTCCGTTTACTTCTAGAAAGTAACAGAACTGTCAGAAAATGGTCAGTTTGGCAACTTCAGCTCCATGTGTGGAAAATTTAGTGAAGAATTTCATCAGCTTTATCACCTTTACTAGTGCAGGAATTTTTTGAGGATAACTTTATTATTAAATGCTTTGTTCGATGTTTTTTGTGAAATTTCGAAGCTAATTTTAGGAGAATCATAAAACTTGAAAAATATCAAGCCCTATCAAGCTTTACCACGCTGCTCTTTTTTTCTATCTGCATGCTCATTCTCTCTTTTTTGTGTTTAATTCTGTATGTTTTTATGCTCTCCTCTAGATCACTGTATTCCGTATGGGGTCCGAAGGGCAACAGGACATTGAAATGTCCATCTTAACTGCCCTTCTCAAAGGTGGGTCTTAACGAGCTATTGGGAAGGAAGCACAAACTAACCTCAGGAAGACATCATATTATAGCCTTTGTGTTTTTTTTTTTTTTTCTTTTATATCTAAACAATCTGAAAATGCTTGGCTAAAGATACAGGTTAAGGTCTGATCAAAGATAAGTCAAAAACCAAAAATAGATCAAAGTGTAAAATCTAGATTGAAATTTTTCTGTGACTTTCCTGCTCTGAAACCCTGAGATGGGAATACTGGTTGGTAGTATAGGCTTGGTAGTTCAATGTATTTTATTGCAGCTCTGGCACATATTAATAAAGTTAGAGGAAATGATGTGTAAATTAAAAGAGTAGCTGCACTTTTTTGCGTTTTTTCAGACATCCAATAGAGATTCAGGGAAAAATTTAGGATCAGTGGATCAGGTTGTTGGGTTTGGGGTTTTTTTGTTTGTTTTTTGGTTTTGTGCTGTTTGCTTCAACAGCATCTGTTTTCAACTTCTAGTAATAGATACAGGCTCAATATGAGGATGTTAGAGACCTTAATGCTAAAGTATATAGAGGAATTACTGTATTCATATCAGCAGGATCAGCGAGAGAAGCTAAGGAATCTTTTGGAAGAAAGATTTAATGTCTGCCTTTAGCAATAGAATATGAAGTGTGGGAACTTTCAGGGGAGTAAGGAGAGCATCTAGTTAATCGTCTTTGAAATTATAAGTATAGGGTCAAATGGAAGATGAATTTGCTGCTTTGTAATAGAATTATGGTACTAGACTATGGATCCAGGCTTGCTGTTTTCTAATTTTTGGAGAAGTAAATTAGCAAAGATTTTTCCAATCTTGTTTCCTCCTGCCTAAAACACCAATACCTGTGGGTTTGTTTGTTTGTTTTTTCTCTTCCTTTTTAGGTACCAATGCATCTGCTCCGGATCAGCTAAGCTTGGCCTTGGCCTGGAATCGCGTAGACATTGCACGCAGCCAAATCTTTGTCTTCGGACATCACTGGCCAGTAAGACTGAATTTCCTGTGATATTATTTGGAAATAATTTAAAATAAGCAGTCAAATATTCACTTCTTGGATTTTCTTGTCAGCAAAAACAGTATTGAATTTTGTTTTGTCAGAACCTCCTGTAGGGTAACATGTTTGTTTTGCAGTTTCCTCAGATTTCTATTTGCAAAAAGTTAGCAATGAGTTAAACTCTGTGTGCTTTAGAAAAGCAATTTCATGACAAGCAGAAAAATAACCCTGTTAAATAATCCTCATGGGATTTGGAAGCAAGAAATCCATTGATTGGAAGCAAGAAATGCATTTATTGGAAACAATCTCTGACCTCACATTCTGCTGGAGAAGAGCAGTCCTGCTCACCCCTCGTGAGCTGTGTGATCCACTAACATTGCCTTGACTTCTGATGCACTATGTGCTTTCAGTTGACGCTGTCCCCAGCTGCGTATTAAGGGGCACAGCCAGGCTGAGATTCACAGCAGAGCTTTGAAGGATTTGAGTGCCTCCATTAACAGCTGCGAAAATCTTGATTTGTATTAATGAAGGAAAATACTGATGACTAAAAGAAAGCATTGCTGAAAATAGGCCTCCAGCAGGGAGAGCTATGTCAAATGAACTAAGAAAGGAATGCACAATAGAACTTTAGGTACTGTAATGGGATTTTTTCTCACATTATTAGTTTGATGCTGCACAAATTAAAATCAGCAGTGAAATCCAGTAACTGCAGTACTTTTTTTCATTTGCCTTAGCTAAAATGCCCCATTTAAAGCACTTCTGGGCTCACTGAGTTTGAGTTATGCTTTACTGCATGAGCCAGTGTCATGAGGAAACCAGGCTGCAAGAGACTCTAAGAATGAAGTACAAGGATTTTTTTTTTAATTCAGATTTCCTAAAACTATAAAAGTGGTTCTCAGTAGAATACCATTCATGTACATGCTATATATAACGTAGAGCTTATTTCCACTAGAAACCTGTATAATTTAAAATCAACAAATGCTGCTGTGAATGCCATTTTATTCCTTCACTCGGAGTAACATGTTTCCAATATTCAAAGTCCATTAAAATGGTACTTAATGATTCTAAATAATGTGAAGTGTTATTATTACCAAACATTTAGTGGGAAAGAACGTTCCATTCTCCATGTTATTGTGCGTAGATTCAGAAGCACCAATTGGCAACTGAAGCCAATTACTGCTTCAAAGCAGTTTTAAATCTTGGTGCATGGAAAGTTATTTCTGCTCATGGAGATGATCATCCCAAGCAGACTGCAAGCAATGGTGACTGGGGAGTGAGTTCAATAGGAAAAAAGTTTGATAGTAAAAGTCAGTAAAAAAAAGACAGTAAAAGTACAGTCAGTTAGGTTTCTAATACTTGTGCATCGTTAAATGTAGCCCATAGGAAGCCTTACAGCTACTGATGGTGCAGCCCCTGAGAAGGAAAAGAAGTCTCCAGCGCCTCAGACTAAAGCAGCCAGAGGGAAGGGAAAAGGGAAGAAAAAGGGAGGAAAAGCAAAAGAAGAACCAGAAGAAGAGACAGATCCAAGAAAACTTGAACTTCTGAACTGGGTGAGATGGAAATACTTGTAAACATTCTTTAAATGTTTTTTTACTTTTCTCTCTATAGCTTTCTATCAGTTTACAGAGGTGAGATTTAGCCTACCTTAAAGCAATTTAAGAAACTGAAATATCCAAACACTATTTGTTTCTAAAAATCCTGCAGAATGGGCCAAAAGGCATTGTGTCTGCCATGGCATGAACTTCAGACATGAGATGGGTTATTCCTGGGTACTCAGACTATGCTTCCTGGTGAGAGACATTTTATGTTTTTTTAAAGACATCATGATAGGAATTTGAAAAGTGTGTCATCAGTTTTATAATTCCATTTTAAATGGTTATTTTTAATCAGAATTCACTTATTCTTTCCACGTTCATGCTTTTATTCCACTTTACAAATTTTATTTTTTGAGCAGGAGTGAACTGTCCTCTTAGAGCCAAAGCAGCTAAGCCATTCTGGGGAACAGAGAGAGGGGAAAATACACATTTCCATTCTACAAAATACTTACTTGCACATTTCCATAGCCTCAGCAGTAAAATTCTGCAGGGAAATTCTGGTGCTCTTCAGTCTTTGAGACAGGAAACACTACTTATCCTGGTGTTTCTTCGAAGATGGTTTCAGTCTTCCCGCGTTACATGTTGCTGTTTCTCCTTTAGGCAGCAGTTTGGGTAGTTGATACATGCATGACTTAGGGTAAATTATGTCAACTTGTCTTCAAATTTGTACACTGTTTCTCTTTATTTTCACTTACTCCTATCATGCTGAGCAAGTGAATTTCTTCTTCTCATAATATATGAAGAATGGTATGCCTGGTTTAGTTATAAATTACTGAATGAAATAACTGAAAGCAAAGCTGTAGTCATGTTCTCTATCAGTACTTCATCTGTAGACTATACCAGGCAATACCATCTGCACATGGGTGAAACATCATTACCTGAATTGGTTTTCACTTGTAGATAAATCTGTATGTTTGAGAACTTAGGAATCTCCTAAGTAATGGAAATGCTTAGGGCTGGCCAGCCATTTCTCTGCTTGCCTAGTCTTACAGTTTCCTTTTGTGCAATTCAGGTGAATTCCCTGGAGCAGGCTATGCTGGATGCACTGGTTCTAGATCGAGTCGACTTTGTGAAGCTTCTCATTGAGAATGGAGTAAACATGCAGCACTTTCTTACCATACCTCGACTGGAAGAGCTTTATAATACTGTGAGTGAGCAGAAACAATGAAAGAATATCCTACAGAAAGAATATCCTGCAGCATCTATTGCAATTGTATATAACAGGGATGTCTTTTCTTTCTTCTTCTTACAATGTATGCTACAAAAGTGGTTTGGTTTCTGACAGTCCGTGAGCCTTAATAGTACATAAATGTTGGATAGCAGTAGAGGGAGCCATGGCTGTAACTCCTAATGCCTTAATGCATATACACTTTGCTAATGGCTGAGCCTACAGCCACCTTCAGAAGGTCCTATGGTTTATTGTGTAAATGTCATGATGTACTTAAAATGCAAAACAAGAACACTTAGATAGTAAAACTTTAATACCAGCCAGTATTGAAGGTTTACTTTTAATCTCAGTTACTTTTATATATACTTTAATATTATTATTGAAGTAAGATTTTGAATTTAGAAAGTGCTTATACAGCAACTTTTACTGTAGCACATTGAAAGATTATTTTACTTTGTGGCTCAGTGAAGCAAAAGGTTTATCCCAATACCGTAGAACAGCAGTGTGTTTTCGTTCAAGTTGTCGCCTACCCAAGCCACAGCAAACTCCTCTGGATTGTTCTGCAATTGAAGTGGCACTAGTCTAGCACAGGATTCATACAAAGTAAAAGCAGCCTAGTGCTCCTGTCCTGCAGCAAGTGCAAGTTCTGGCAGTCCCACTAGCCACTGTGAATTAAATTGGGACCCTCAACTGCTGTAGAAAGGATTAGAAGAAGGGGACTACACAGATCTTGTTGTAATTGTGTTGGTTGCTATATTTCAGTTCCTACTTTTCAGCCCTGCAAGAGTGGTGGTGGCACATGATTGCCTGCTGTTCTGCTTACAGCTGGAGACAGGTCATTAATGGCATTTCTGTTTGTGAAAACATATTAACAAATGAAGCTCTAATGGTCAGTGAATAATTTTTGTTTCAGAGATTGGGTCCACCAAATACACTGCATTTGCTAGTCAGAGATGTGAAAAAGGTAAGCCTAGCCAACAGCTCCATGGTATTTGCATGATTATGTTAATTTTATGAGTCAGCCGTAAAAACAAGTATAGCACGGGGGAAAGCAACTGTTTGGAATTAGATGATACCTCTGAAATTATTTCTTGTGGCAAACCGTGGTGTCAGTCTAAGTGGGATATAACTGTATTGTGCTGCTAGCAGTTTAAAAACTAAGGAGAGGAAAGGTAAGCTGCTAGAAGTATAATATGTAATTCCAGATTTAGACTGATACTGTTTCTTTTCTACAAGAAGTCCTCAACGCAGTAATATAAAAGAGAAATGAAAGGTAAAGCCTGCTAGGTTATCAGGATCTCCACTTGCCAGCATAGACTTTTTTCCTTTTTGTTTGTTTCCTTGAACCTTTTTAATCATTTTATCTCCCAAGCGATGTTGCTTTTACTTGGGAGAAGATTCTTTCTATTTCTGAGTTCTACAGCTCCTTAATGTATTGTTCATTTGTTCCCATTATATGCAAGTAAGCTCATTTTATGTGAACAAGTTCATCATAAGTTCATCACTTGTTATATTTGCTCTGTTTCAACTTGGTGGCTTTTATTCAGTACAATTTAAACAAACAGAATAGTCTGTATTCCTTTTGCAAGGAAAACTCCCTTTTATTCCAGGAAGATTTAGTGTGGGACTTCTGCAGTGCTGTGTTCATGTACAGTTCATACTGATCTATTATCTCATTCAGTGTGTTTGTCTTTTCCAGTGTCTCTAATGCTTTTCTGCATTCTTTCTTCTCTGTCTACTTTTCTTCTCCTTTTCATTGCATTTTCACGGCTCATTCAGCGGCAGTCTCGGGGATTCGGTTTGGTTAACATGGAGGTGATGTTTGCTTAGGATATAGTTGCTTCATCATAGCTGCTGCTCAGCAGTGCTGTGGAATCAGAGTTGTTGTAGGCTGTAGTTTGAACAACGATTCAGTTCATGGCTCTCAGAGGGCTAATGCAGCTATCTAGTTTGTAACAATATGACAGTGAAAGTTAGAAAATCTGCTTTTTCCCCTGAGTTTTCGGCTGCCAATTAACCCAAATCTTCTGTGTTGTAGTCTTGACTTTGTAGATTGTTACTGTGATGAGATATAAGTTTCCATACAATGCAGGATATGTATGGTACTCACCATGAAATTAAGCAGGACCAACTTACATACTGGCTTAATGATAATTTGTACAGTGTTGTTTGAATTCA
>VZSV01000070.1:970617-998827 GCA_013398735.1 Nothocercus julius
ATGTACATTATATGAATCAGGCTATTAATTTATACCTATTATGCACATAATAATACCTATTATGCACATTCTAATGTAAGCTTGATATGGTATGTCTTGCCAGGCAATGTAGTGCATGTTACATTTCCTTATCCTGAAGTCTTCTTTTATTTTCTTTGTTAGGGAAATCTTCCACCAGATTATCATATCAGCCTTATAGATATTGGTCTTGTACTTGAATATCTCATGGGTGGAGCTTATCGCTGCAACTATACCCGAAAAAGCTTTCGGACTCTTTATAATAATTTATTTGGACCAAAGAGGGTAAGAATGAGTTAATGCTGGATGTGACCATCATGCTGCTGATAAAAATAAGTAATCCTCTGCTCTGTTCCTTCTTATTTGTGAAGCACCATGTGTCCAGGTCTAAAGAAATACTGTGGAACTGAAAATGAAATTTTGGTAGTGAAGTCATATAAGAAACATGTAAAACAGCCTTTAATAACTGATAGCCTGATATATTTTAAATGACAGGAGAGTGCAAAGGTATTAAGTACATTGTTCTGGAAGTGAAATTCCTGCCGTTTCAATAACTTACAATCCAAGCATTTCTAACTCTGTTCGCATATTCACATACTCCTACTTCAAGCTTTGGCCTCATATTATTGTGCCCTTGTAAATTTTCTTGATCAGACCAGGCCAATTGATCAATTAAATAAAACCAAAAATACCCTTAACCTGGGTACAACAAAGGATTCCATTTGAATAAAGAACCATGAGCCTGATGCAGTGAGTTCTGTAAGGACCTGCTGTGAACGGAAACCACATCCACAGAGCCCCTGCAGTGGCAGCAGAGGTTTTCCTAACCACGAGCCAGTCCTAAGACTGAGCACAGGGCATGCTTTGTTAAGAGGTCACTTCTAAGCAAGCATTTTCAAGATGCATTTCAAGATGCATTTTAAGCAAGCATTTTCAGGATTCGTTTTCAAGCAAGAATTTTAAGCAAGCATTTTCAGGATTTGTTTTCAAGCAAGAATTTTCTCTGATCACTTATTTGTTTAGTTCAACCTTGAAAGTCAAATGAAGCTCCATAGCTTCTTAGCCTCATTAGAAAAAAGCAATTCCTTCAGATGATCAGAATTGCCAAAGCCCAAATGAACTATTCTCTAGCCAATATATAGCACGGAAGTAGTGTTGTACTACCTGATGGTGTTACAAATGTGCAAATAAATAAATCTTTTACAGAGAAAGAAACTGGGAATAGAAAAGAGGGAAAGTACAATGAGTATCTTTAAAACTAATTACAAGTACTTTTTTCCAACTTTTTGTGATAATGGAACTATATTCATTCTTGAAGTGATAAATGGCTGAGTTACTCATTTAGCTCTTCCATCTGAATCAAAAGATTTCACTTCAGAATGCAAAATGTTTTCTACCTCTTTGCAAATACACTTGAGAGAGTTTAATGGTATGATGATTGAGAATAGTAAGTTTAATAATAAATAAATCATGTAAAGAAATTAATGTATTATCTTTGGTCTTTGATTAATTTCCCATCTAATTAATTTCCTTTCCTATTTTTAATACTCAGCCGAAAGCTCTTAAGCTGCTCGGAATGGAGGTATGTTGGACTTATTTTAAGATACAGTTTGTATTAGAATATTTATTGGTAAAGTTCTGTACTTGTTCTCAGCTCTTTCACTGTTGTCTTAAAATAAATTGCAGCTGGACAAGATCTTCCATTTTGTGAACAGCCTCTGAAATACTTTTTTTAATGGGTAAGGTCTTGAGAGCAACTTAGAGCTTTGCTCTATAATCCTCAGGCAGGCTTTAGTACTATTATGCAATAACACATTCCACACTGGAATATATTAGAGATTTTAATCATTTAGATGTGAACACAGATGATGTTGAAGAGAGAGTGTGATCCAGCTGTGCTATTTATGGTTAAAGTCCCCTCAATTGTAAAGTATCAGTTTATGCACAAATAAAATTTTATCATAGGGAAACATTCAACAAGGGTTTAAAAAAAAAAAAAAAAAAGTGGTGTGTTAGATTCTATCTTCTGCTATAAGACATCCTTGCTAGCAGTTATGGCACTGAGTTTTATAAATATGAGATAGAGCTAAATGAGAAGTTCAGGTCTGGACTTACCTGTGTGTCTGCAGAAGTTTTAAAATGAAATTACAGTACTCGGCATTCAAGCTGGGATGATTCTTTATTTGGGGAAACCTCATCCTATTCTGGAGGTATTTGTTTTTATTCCTGAAAAAGTGCATTAATATACCCTAGTAGAGCCTTTATGTGTAGAGGATAGGGACATTTCACTGTGAACTATGCTTTTATTAATGCTGTGATAGTATTTGAACACAGTATCTGTACCTGATGCTTGTATTAAATTTGGTGTATAGTACACCCACATACAAAAGCCTCTCTTTCCTCAAGCAGCTAAGCGGCTTTCTGGTCTACAGAGAAAGTGTAAATCACGATTAATCTCCTGCCTGATCAACTTCCTGTTTTCTAATGGATCAAGGCCAAATACTTGACCTCTCTGAGGTGCAGTGTTGATCACACACAGATTATTTCACGGTTCTCCAATAGTACCTTTTTTTCCCTATATCTTTCAGTGAGGAATATTTTTGTGTGATACAAACTGTACTGTTCTTGTCAGTGGGTGTAGCCCACTTCCAAGCAACAGAAAAGAGGAAATGGAAAAATAACTTTTTTTTTTTCTTTAAGTTGTCAGTCATCTAGGGTTACTCCCTCACACTCACTCATCCAGTACTTACAGCTTTAACACTGGTGGTTTAGGCTTCATAGCACTTGGTTTTTCTTACTCAGGGTTTTGATTTGATTTGACTTTTCTAGTGTGCAATTTTTGGTCTTCCTTTTGAAATTCCATACCCTTTGCTTTGAAGATGCCCAACATTTTCTTCATGAGCATGCTATTAATGACCGCTAAGTTTTCCATAAGAGACAAAAGTAGCCACCTGCAGTTCTCAGAACTGCTGGAAGAGAAATACAATCTTAATTGGTGAGTGAAGAGTTTTCTTTGGAACCTGGGGGTGTAGTGCTGAGCCCTGAATTTGTGTTAAGTTCATATTGCTATATGCTGTCATAAAATAGTGTATTATGCCATGCTTGCTTATGTGAACAGGAACTGATTTCATAGAATAGTAACTGCTTTTACTTGCAATACACCTTGGAGACTGGAAACATACCTTACAACAATGAGCTCTGTCTACACCTATATATGCAATGTGCTTTCTATGTTTTTTAGACCCTAATTTTCCCAATCATGGCTTTTCTCCCTTCAGGATCCTGCTTCATTGTCCGTACTTCCCTTCAGTTACTTCCATGTTGGTTCCTGTAGTCATGGCCTATCTTCCCTATCCCTTTAAGAAATGGGATACTTATACCTTCCGTTTTCACTGCATACATAAGAGGAGATTGCTTATTCAAAGGTGAACACTGCCTTTAGTATCTTGCTGTTCTTAAGGACACTGCCTGCCTGCTTCTTTCCTTTGTACATTTACCACTCTTTCCATCTGCATGTCAGTCCGAAAACTGCCTTGGTACCTGAGATATGCTGCACTGTTCTTCAGGAATAGATGCAAGCATATCAAATGAGAATTTACAGTGGAACTTATTTGTAGGGATTTCAGGTTTGGTAAAGCTCCACTGACGCTGCAATAGAATTCATGAAATATTAATCCACTGCAATTTAGCTGGTGCAATTATACATGCAGTAGAGATATACATTCAGTACAGTATAAAGTGATGGGGTATGATAGGATTCCACATCCAGGATGGGTGACTTGTAATTAAGTATTCAATAAACAGTTCTCTCCTGTTTAAAATATTAACCCAGCCCAGTGCTAGCCCAGTGCATGCACCGTCCCGTGTTGTTTTTCATGGTTTTCTCACTCTTGGCATCCATTGTAGTAAACAGCAAAAGCAATTCAAAATTTTAACTATAAATATAATATCTTCTGAGTGCTTTTCTGTGCATGACGCAATGCACAGGGGAGCCCTTGAAAACCGATGGGGAGAATTTTGCTTCTCTTCTCTCCAGGATGATGAGCCTCCCACCAAAGGGAAAAAGAAGAAGAAGAAGAAAAAGGAGGAAGAGATCGATATCGATGTGGATGACCCAGAAGTCAGCCGCTTTCAATATCCGTTTCATGAGCTCATGGTATGGGCCGTGCTGATGAAGCGGCAAAAGATGGCCCTCTTTCTTTGGCAGCGAGGGGAGGAAACTATGGCCAAGGCACTTGTTGCCTGCAAGCTGTACAAGTCTATGGCTCATGAATCTTCTGAGAGTGAACTGGTGGACGACATCTCTCAGGATCTGGACAACAACTCCAAGTTAGTAGATGTGGAGCAGTGTATGTTTCTACCTGATGCAGGGGGTTGTCTGACCTGTGGAAAGACTTTTTTTTTTTTTTTTTTTTTTTTTTTTTTTTTTTTTTTTTTTTTTTTTTACTAAAGTACAATTATCAGTCATTGAATTCCCAGAAAACTATTTGTAGCCTGTTTATGCAAGCTTATGCAGATGCAAGTTTATGCAGATGCAAGCAAAAACTGTGATTTTTAAATCACGCTTCACTGGATTTGTCTTGTATTTTCCAGAGATTTTGGCCAGCTGGCTGTTGAACTTCTGGATCAATCCTATAAACATGATGAGCAGATTGCTATGAAATTACTGACCTATGAACTGAAAAACTGGAGTAATTCCACCTGCCTGAAACTGGCTGTGGCAGCTAAACACAGGGACTTCATAGCTCACACTTGCAGCCAGATGCTTTTAACAGACATGTGGATGGGGCGACTACGTATGCGGAAAAACCCGGGCCTTAAGGTATTTGTTTTGTACAGTTGCTGCCAGAAGTACAGCTTGTTGAACATAACACTGAATCATGTATAGTGGGCTATCTGTTTTGCAGCTTTTTTTTATTATTATTTTTATTTCCTGTCTCAGGAAATTTAAGGAGCGTTCCCCTGTAACACAGAGAATGCCAAGCCTGTAAGAGGCATAGTGTGATTGAAATTTGGGAACATGGTTGTGATTTTTGATGAAATTTGTTTATTGAAAACATCTACCTCTGATGAAAAATTAACTGTGTAGAGTTGTAGATGCCTGGGCCATGTTCCCAGGCTGACATATTCATGTCCCCCTCTGCCATTCTCAACTTTGTTTTTCTCTCCCACATCTCCCCCATTTAAACCAGTTCTTCAGGCAAGTCTCCTACCTCTTAGTTTGCATCATGATGCTTTCTAAAGCTGTTTAGTGCTTTCTTTCCTTTTCTCTGAAATGTTCAGCTGCCAATATATGTCTTAGTTTCATTACCTGCATTCTTTTCTTCTTAAGTCTTTTTGTGTGTTTCATCAACTCTTATCTGTGTTTCTGTAACTCTGCGATCTCATTCAGTAAGAGAACTCTCCCAGTGGTATCTTCAAAGCTTTACTCTTTTTTTAAACTAGAAAAACTAATTATAGTAGTTGACTAATGTAACTCTAAACTCCAGAAAGTATTTGGGCCCTTCCTTCTGGTGCCACCATAACACATGTAACTTATTTACTCAAATCTCATTCTGGAGTGCAGCTTCTTGATTGCTGTGTTCACAGGAATAGGAAGCCTGCTGGAGTGCCATCTTTCCATAGAGCAACTTACTGGCAGTGCTCCATAAATGCTATATATTTCTTATTTTGTAAGTTTAGAGATAGCAGAGTATCTTGAATGTTATGTGAGAGAAAGCATTGAGGTTTGTCTTGATAAAAAAATATATTATTATAAACAAGTTCTGAAGTCTAAGCTGAATTCTTTTCTGTTGTGCAGGTTATAATGGGGATCCTCTTCCCTCCCACCATACTTTTTCTAGAGTTTCGCAGCTATGATGATTACTCTTATCAGTCATCGAGAGAAAATGAAGAGGGTAAAGAAAAGGAGGAGGAAAATGTGGTAAGTACTGGAGTTTATCAGGAAGTTCTCATGCCTCAGGCAAACTCAATTAGGTGATTTCTAAGTCAGGTTAAAATCTTAACTGCCTGGATGGGATCAAAATCATTGAAAAAGCTTGGGAGTGTTATAGGGTGAATTTTCAGGGCATATAAATTCACTGCTTTATTCTAGTTGAGGATTTGTATTTTTGAAGCTTTTTTAAAAAAGCAATAGAACTGAGAAGCTCTGTTGCTTAGAGGAATCTTGCAGTTGACGGTTGGGTGGGATTGTAGTTGAGGAAGGATGCCATAGGTAACATTGATTGGTCAAAACATGACAATTTTGGCCTTCCAGGATGCAAACGTGGATGCAGGCTCCCGGAAAGGAGACGAAGAGAATGGAAATAAAAAACAAAGAAGCCTTCCAATTGGAACAAAGATCTATGAGTTCTATAATGCACCCATTGTCAAATTCTGGTTCTACACAGTAAGTCATGGTGATTAAACCAATGGTGATCATTTTAATCACATCTGTGAAACTTAAGCCTCTTAAATAAAAATAATAACCAAGTGATAAATAAATAAATAATAGTCACTTTAATGGGATCTCCTTGATGAGTAAAGTACTTCATTCAGAGAGAGAAGCATAGACATTGAAGCACTGAATAACTTGCTTATGCTCTCACTCTCTAAGGGTCCGACAGTCTCTGAAAGAGACCCTGTCTGGCTAAACTCAGTGCAAGCTCCACAATCCAGTCACCACAGCAAGGGTGGATTCTCCTGCTTTCTAAAGTCTTTGGCTCCTGTTCTTCACTAAAATATATTATTTAAAATATAATTTTGGATTCCTACCTCAGGATTTCTAAGCTTTTTGCTTTTCTTTCAAGTTTTGAGCTTGACCAGTCACAGATGACTGCTGGCTTCCTCCTGGAAACCAGCAAGGACTGATTCTCTATGTGATAGTTATCTCTAGTAACTGAGTACTGCCTAACTGCAAATGGATCCTGGAGTCTGTCATCTAAAGTCTGTAATGGTTTTATTTATTTTTAGATATCATACCTGGGTTACTTGATGCTGTTTAATTATATGATCTTGGTGCCAATGGAACAGTGTCCATCAGTCCAGGAATGGATTGTCATCTCCTACATTGTGACTTTGGCTTTAGAGAAAGTAAGAGAGGTAAAGTCTGATCATAGTAAGATAATTCTTGGAATTTCCTTAGAAGTAATAGTGACATGGACTTAGCCAATAGGTAGTTGGCTATCTATAGATATTTTGGGATAGAGTCCCAAACTGTCCATCACTAGAGAGAGCTTCATGTATAACCTATTTCTGTATCATAGAATCTTCTGTTCTTGGGCAAAAGGTCAGGCAAAAATGCCCTGAGGATAGTAGTCAGAATGAAAGAGTGAGTTTCTGTCATTTCTTACGTCTATTTCCAAGGGAGGGCATGGCCATAGCTCAAAGGAAATCTCAATAGTTATCAGCTGCGTTGATCCCATTGTTCACTTTTGATGCAGTGAGCAGGCACCTTTGGGGAATTAGCCAGGAGCAGTATCTAACTTTTTTCTCAATACTTTTATATGGGGAAGATAGCATAAAAATATTCACCATAATTGCATGCAACAGTTGGGTTTACCCTTGGCCTATTCCCTCTCTGATTCACAAATCCCTTCTATGTATACTTCTCATACTTACGTGATTTGGAGAGAAATGCAGACACAAAATCAGTAAGCCAGATCTCCTGGTTTAAATGTTAATGATTAAATACCACAACTACAACAACAACAACAACAAAGTGTAATTAAGCCAAAGCAGAAACAGGTATGAAAGAGAATGCTACCTGTTGGTGACCAAAAACACTGCTGCATAAGACCAGACCAGTTTTGCTTTCTGTGGCAGGGTGTCCCAGATTGGTCTTGTGTCATAGCTGTTATTTCTGAAGTGTAACTTGGAGTTGTCCTTAACGATTTCCTTGTTCATTCTTTATTTCAGATTCTGATGTCAGAACCTGGCAAGCTGAGCCAAAAAGTGAAAGTTTGGCTGCAAGAATACTGGAATATTACTGACCTGGTGGCTATTTCAGTATTCATGATAGGAGCAATTCTTCGTCTACAGAAGCAGCCATACATGAGTTATGGAAGAGTGATTTACTGTGTAGATATAATTTTCTGGTACATAAGAGTACTAGATATCTTTGGTGTGAACAAGTATCTGGGACCGTATGTCATGATGATTGGAAAGATGGTTAGTGCTCAAGTTGTTGTAAATAAATTATATATATCAGAGGCACATGGGAAACTAAATGCCATTCTAACAATAATAAAAAAAAAAAGTTAAAAACTTTTAAAAAAATTAAAAAAAAATAAATCCATTTGAGTAGGACTCTGAATAAAGGCTGTGAAATAGGACTAAAAATCTTGCCTTGCAGATTTCATACACAGATGCAATACTCTTGCTAATGATTGCCCTTGAATCAAGGGCAAAACTCTTTGAAAACCATAGTAGCTTGTCTGCCTTCTGCCTCCTGAAGTCGTATCAATAGTAGATTGCCAAGACACTGGGATCATCCACAAACTACAGTACAGTATTACTACAGTAATACTTATGTCAGCTCTTTGCAATCAGGGATGGACTCTGTACTGAAAGCACAATGCATGAAGTGCAGAAAAGAATCTGTATAGCAAAGTCTTAGCATTTTAAGTCTTTTTAAATATAAAATCTAATATTTTTTAAAAGACTGATTCTCATCCATTTTTATATGTATGCAATTCCTGATCAGTAGTTATAGCCAAAGAGTAATACCAGTAAAATTATTTGGGGACATAATGTTTGTTGTATGGGTACTTTCTTGTTTGCTTGAATGTATGTTTGCAAGCAGACATGCTGATGCTACTGTATTAGCTGGTGATGACAAGAACTTCTGTCTGTGTGGTCCCTCTGTGCAGATGATTGACATGCTCTACTTTGTGGTAATCATGCTTGTGGTTCTGATGAGTTTTGGAGTAGCCCGCCAAGCTATTCTGCACCCGGATGAAAAGCCTTCTTGGAGACTAGCTCGCAACATCTTCTATATGCCCTACTGGATGATCTATGGAGAGGTGTTCGCAGACCAGATAGACCGTAAGAATAGAATTCATAGTAAGAGTCTGTTTCCTGTTTCTGAGGCAGATGATCAGATCTAAATTAATGTTTGTTTTTAATCTGGAAGTAGTGTTAATCTTGGGAGTTTTCTTTTGAGAGGCTCTAGACTACACAACTTTCTGTTCCCCACTTGCATGTCCTCTCTGTCAGAGTGGATTCAAATTCAGCTAACATCAAGTGTGATGTAGTCTAAAATACTCTCCTATCAGAGAATATAACAGCATTGCTTATAAAATGTTCCCTTTATTCACAGGGCTCGGCAGAGATCATTCTGAAACTTTATTTTGAACAAATGTTTTACTCATAGCCAGTCCTAACAGAAGATAAAAACATATCCCATGTGCAGGAGATGAAAATATACCTGTTCTTTCAACACCAATTCCCAGCAGAAGCAGTGAGCTAAAAATATTTTTTATGTATTTTTACTCCCGTTTATATTTCTGCCTACTTTCCAGAAATGGAGTTCCATGTATCATGTAGGTTATTTCCCACATCTATGAAAAAAAAAGGAAAACTCTGATTAGCTTTGAGGCTGAAGTAGGATTTCTTACATAAAAGCTGTGCAGCTGGTTTCCCACAGTTTCCATTTTATCTGAAGCAATATGAACTGCATACACTAGCTGCTTATATTGAAAAGCAGTAAGTGAAGGCAGAAGGAACTGTGAGGCCCAATTTCAGTGAAAAAAGTCATCATCATGAGCAGCCTTTATACCAAATATTAAAATGTACTAGGAAAACCTAGTAGGAAAGAAGGAAATGTCATTAATCTGTTCCTAAAGCTGCACTGTTACAGGGACCCTGTCATCTCTTTTTTTTCCTTAGGAATACTTGTCTCATAATGTCACTTACAATGTGTTAAATTACTGTAGACAAACATTAGGCTAAGCAAGCCACCTGATCCTGTAGCTTCATTGCACAGGCAAGCCAGGCTAAGCTTAGGCTCTTGCTAGTGTTTTACTTCTCACAGGAGTGGGAAACAACGGAAATGGGATATTCCTCATCCCTGGGTCTTACAGCATGTTGTGAATCCATTTGAAAAAAGACTGTTTGCCGTTGTATTCCGATTTCTCTGTCAAACAAAACTCATGCCTTGCCAACAATATTAATCTCTTTATTGTATGTGGTATTTCAGACTTCTCTAGTTTTCAGTTATTTTTCAGGAATAATATGGTTCACCCCTATGAATTAGAACTTTTTCCTAAGCAAGGTGAAAGAGTTTTGGTGACCACCTTCCACCCCAGACTTTGAAAAAATGTGGAGGGCTTTTCCAGTGCCATCAGTCCAGTTCAGCTACTTGCACCACTAACTATACCAGGACAGAAACTTTCCTCTACCTTAAGCATACGCTAATGTCTTAACTTATAAACGTAAAACACGTGCACTAAGAGTTCTGCTGTTATAACTAGACTACATTTCAATTATTCCACTAATGTCTTGTATTGATTTCTAAGACTTTTTGCTTTCAGTAACAAGTTTGCATTCTGATCTTTTCATGGCACTCTGTAAACACACCTCAAAAGCAATCTCGTTAGTCATCAAGGAATGATCACCATGGGCAGCTTCTGCAACTGATGCTTGTGGGTAGTTTTGCCAAGGCCCTTGAATGTAAACAACTTATGGAAAAAGTATTAAATGATCCAGAATTTATGGGAATCTTTCCATTGGCTTCACCAAGGCAGGATTTTACCTAAAGATAAAAGACCACGCATCACAGAACTGCTGAGACTGGAAGGCGCCTCTGGAGATCATCTAGTCCAACCCCATCCTGCTTAAGCAGTGTAGATTAGAGCAGGTTGCCTAGATCCTGTCCAACTGGGTATGAATATCTCCATACATGGAGACTCCACAACCTCTCTGGGTGACCTGGTCCAGTGTTTGACCATCCTTGCAGTGGAAGGGCCTTTTTTTTTTCTTCTGTTTAAGTGGAATTTCCTGTATTTCAAAATGTTTTCATTACCTCTTGTCCTTTCACTGGGTATCACTGAAAAGAGTCTGGCTCTGCTTCTTCACAGGTGTTTATACACGTGAATAAGATCCCCCCGCCCTGAGCCCTCTCATCTCCAGGCCCAGCAGTTCCAGCTCTGCCCGTCTCTCCTCATCTGTCATGTGCTGCAGTGCCATCGCCATCCTCATGGCCTGTAGCTGGGCTTGCTTCACCAGCTCTCTTGAACTGTGGCCTCCCCAGGGCTGAGCAGAGAAGGGCCTCCTTCCTCACCCTCTTCCTAATGCAGCCCAGCGTAGCCTTTACTCTGGTTCACTCTAGTTTAGAAGATGCTTCTGAGCAAGAAGTTAGTGGCATCTAATATCCAACAGCAACATTATTCAATAATAGAGAATTAGAGAGGCTGAGTTTCTCCCAACAGTGTGGTTTATCTTACAACCATCCTTTAGAGACTGGCAAGCCGGTGCTCCTACTGATAGTCAAAGGGCCTTTAATGATATTATAAACTCTAATGGAAATGTAGCTATTCAGACAGCTGGTAGCCTGAATCCAGGACTGCTTCCTTAAAAATATATAGAAATATGTTTTATTAATAGCTGAGAGAATTGCGATGATTGTGTGTGCTCAGTTGTTTTGCACTTGTAGCCTCAGTTTTGTTTACTTGCCTGAAATATCTCGTATATTTAAATGATCATCTGCCAGCAGCATTTTGTGATTCATTTCTAACGTCATGAATTTGCTGCCTTATGTAACATTTGGGGAAGACAAGATGAAAAGGAAATTGCACAATGTAGTGCAGTTCAAAGAGGTTGTGTCTAAGTGTATATCTCTGCTGCTCTAACATTTGAGTTGCTTATTTTTTTCTTGTCAGCAAAACTGTATTTTCAATCATCTGTTTTCTTTTTTTCCATATTATCCTATTATTTTCTTTCTTTCTCTCCTTGCTTCCCTTTTCCTCCTTTCCTTTGGAATGCTGTTCAGTCTATGCCATGGAAATTAATCGTAAGTCTCTGTGGGGAGTTGGTAATCTCATTTAGCTGAATATGTTCATTAATCTTTTTCTTCACTAGATACTGACATTTTAATTATAGGGTTCATCCAGTATTCAGGTATGACTATTGTTTTTCTAATGAAATACTTTCTTCTGGAGAGAAACAGAGAAGATTAGTTTGTTTTAATATAGATGGCAGATCAGAAGTTTCAGTCAGGCTTATGTGGTTGCTATGACTTGTTTCTAGTACCCTGCCACTAAACTGATTCTCTTTAAAAAAATATGCTGTATGAGTGTCATGATAAGAATAATTCCATTTGATTACCTAGATATTATTTATGATATGGGAGAACCTAGGTGTGTTGTTCAAAAAAAGTAAAATATGTCATTGTTAATCATTGTCTAAATATGCTTTTCACTGCAGACTATATAAGATTAATATGCTTTCAAATATTTTAAACTCTTTTTCAGGTGAGATTGAAGGGATTTTTTAGAAACTAGTAAAAAGTATTGTTTTGTTTTATCAAATCATATAAATTTTATCGATAATAAACTTATTGACAGATTTAGTGTAGGGATTTGAGATGAAAAAATGTATACATTTTTACCTGGTATTTAGTGCTTCCAAAATTTAGCTTTGTATTTGAAATGAGTTAATTCAATGCTGCACTTAAACTTTTTGTATTTATCCAACTCCAAGACAACAGTAATCCAGGACAACCTATACATTCTCAGAATTAGTTTAGGAAATTACTTCATAATGATTCAATCAATATTTTCAGCTTTTGTCTCATTCTCACCAGTCTGGTTTGGTGTCACCGCTGTGATGTGCTCAGGCATGTGCAGAGGGTGCAGGGAGAGCCTGCCTGGTTTGGGCTATTATGGCCGATTCGTGCACTGACTTTATGCTCAAACACCAAGAGCAATCTGGGAGTACTGTGTAAATCCTCCTGTATCTCTGGCAAGGTCGGCACACAAGTTTGGTTTGAGATTCTTTAAAAAAATCTATTATTGATATTATCACATGCTTGAGAAGATCTGCTCCTAGGCTATTGCTATGAGGAAAAGAAAATCCATATGAATTTGAGGAGGAAGTTACTCTGTACTGTAAACTTGGAGCTGCTTTGTTGTTCACTATTATGGGAAATAATTTATGCATTGTCTGCATAAATTAAAATTATTGGTAATTGCTGCTGGAAATAAACAGACAAAAAATTTCCAGTTTAGTAAAATTTATATGTATCATCAGTAATGATGTATGTGAACAGCTTCTTAATATGGGGCTCTTTGTGAGAAATACTTCTGTTTTCTCCTCAGCTCCGTGTGGTGACAATCTCTATGACGAGGATGGTAAACGCCTGCCCCCGTGCATCCCAGGGGCCTGGCTCACTCCTGCTATTATGGCCTGTTACCTCTTGGTAGCAAATATCCTGCTAGTAAACCTGCTCATTGCCGTCTTCAAGTACGTAAATGATCACACACTGTTTTTGCTTTCTTACCGAGAACCCATCAGCTGATTTTTGCAAGTGTTTTTGCATTCACATTCTGGATCTAATTGTTCTGTGAACATGACTGTCAAATATTTGGAATGGTTTATTCACTGGGAAATAATGGAGGAAAGCTTGCTACAGCTTTAACAGCAAATGTAGTGATGCACACAAGGGAATCTGGCTAGCTCGGATTGTCGTTTACTTGAAAATGATGAGCGCAAGGTTGTTCTGAAAACAGGAAAACTGAACATGTGAAACCTGCTACATACCTGATGGAAGCCTGTGTAACTACTAACAAACATGATTCAATGCAGAATGAAAATCTGAACATTAAAACCACAAGGCTGTTCTATGATCACTACATCCTCTGCCCTTTTTGTGCTTTGCTTTTAATTTAGGAAAAGAAATTAGAGCCCTGCAGGGTTCTTACAGCTGCCAGAAAAGGAGCTTATATTGCCTTGAGAAAGGACATTGCCAAGATCCATGGCTAGGGGTATGGCTGGCCCAGCAGTGGGCGCTGTGTAGATTCTTAATATTATTCCATAGATCCATATTTAGAATTCCCAAGGGCAAAACTACATGTCTTTTCACCCGCCTTTGTTCCTTCTGCCTACCATTATCCTGCATGCTTTTCATTTTATGACTTAGCAGTAAAAAAAAAATAGCAATGTCTACTTGCCAACACACAACCTGAGAAATGCACCAGGGAGCAGGTGATTTGTTTTGTCCAGAAGCACGCAGTGTTGGAGGGCTTCCTGGCATGAGTAACTGGCATCGTAACCAGAAAAACGCTTGTTTCATTTTGTGCCCAGAAATCTGCAGCTAACAAAGCCCATCTTTCATTTGATGTATGTAGCTTAAAAGGTCATGAATTTCAAAGTGTTCAAATGCTAGTCACATAATGAGGGGGAAAGAAGAACCCTACAATAGTGACTATTATTGGCTGAGGAGACCAAGGAATCAGCAGTTTGAGAAGTGGGTCGCGCTGTTAACACCTGCCATCCCAGCAGTTTTGCAAGAGCCTGGGTTCTGGTTGCGTAATTTCCCTGTTATTCCTAGAGACACAGAATTAAGGCACATCGTTTTGTTATCAGTGGTAAATAAGCTACGCCAAAGAAACCAAAAAGCATGCATACTCAGCATTTTCTGGTTTTGAGGATATGCCTTAACTAGTTTGTAAATATAAGTATTTTAAAGCAGAACAAGTTAGAAAAAAAAGAAGTGGGTGGAAAGTATAAAAGAGGAAGTGCCAGTGTCACTAGGAACCCTTTAAAATAGTTTGAAAAGCTTTATTTGAAACAGAGAACATCAAGATTTGCTTTCTGTTAGTTGATTTTCTGTAACCCAGATTGTTGTTATTTCTGGACGGAATACTCTCCACTTTTTCTTCCTTCATATCATCTGAATTACAAAGTAAGAGCTCTTTTTAGCACACCTCATTTTGGTGTAGAAATGATAAGCTCATGGCTTCCAGGAACAGCTTACCTTAAGAGGCCCCTTTAAGAATGTGTACTGTGTTCTCAAGTCAGAAGTTTGAATGAATAAAGCTGGAATTTAGGACATTTTTTGAAAGCTTCAAGTCTTCTATGTAGTTCAAGCTGATTAGCATATTAAAGGAAAACTATGTGAAGCTCTTGGGTTTAGTATACAAAATACTTACGGATTTAATATTTAATACCAAATCCTAGCATGTTTTAGTAGAAATATTTACTTTATAACCAAGCCCCAAAATATTAGTTATGCGATTCATAAATCGTGCAAGTTTCTTTCCACTACTGACCCCTAACAGTCTTTATATAACAGAAGCAAATGTGTTGCAAGTGGGGGAATGAGAGATGCAGAGCACTATGTTCTGCTTTGGGTCCCTTGCAAAGAACACTAAAATCATGGGTGCAGGTTAGTCATTAGTGAGGTTAAAGCCTGCAAGGTCAGTGGCATCAACAAAGGGCTGACTTGAAAGTTGTGTGGCCTCATGTTGTTATTTAGCTTCCTTTCTCATTGTGTACTCCCTCTGGGACAGCTAAACTTAGGGGCCTAACAGAAGCTGTACCTATGTTTCCTTTCAGCAATACCTTCTTTGAGGTAAAATCAATATCCAACCAGGTCTGGAAGTTCCAGCGGTACCAGCTGATCATGACCTTCAACGACAGACCTGTCCTTCCCCCACCAATGATCATCTTCAGCCACCTCTACATAATTATCAAGCGGGTCTGTTGTCACTGCAAGAAGCGTGAGGGAGACCAGGATGAGCGTGACAGGGGACTGAGTATGTGAGGAATCTTCTCTAAATTGAACTTTTTGCACCCTGTTACCATATAGCAGCTGTTTTCCTAATGCTGAGCTGCTACTTTTTTTCACGTTGACACTCCTTTATTTGCAGAAAACAGTAATATTTATATCAAACAATATTTATATCAAACAAACAGCTATTGAGCTCCTTGGACTCTTAAGAATATGGGATGCTGTACTGTTAGTTAATGCTTTTTTTTAACAGACTCTTAAATAGATTTCCCCACAGAAGTGGCCTCACCTTATTCCAGATTTACCAAATTCTACTGAAATCCACACAGTGGCAAAGGCAAATAGGAAATTGAGAAGCAGGGATCACAGCTTCAGTATCTAGGAGTACTATGACTCGTATAGATTATGGCTCCTAGCTATGACTATGAGTAGTCATACTTGCTTTAGTGCATGCCTGCTTTTCTTTCTCCGTATACTTAATCTCTCATTTCAAAGGGGAACTGCAAGGATTCTTCTGCTTACATACTCTGTAATTGTTCGTCATTATTTTCATTATATGCCTCCTTGAAAAAAACAGATGCTCACAGTTACCCCTTTATTTCTACATTTCTCAGGAAACTTATTTTGTAAATAATTATATTTTTGCAAAGTGTGCTTTTGGTTAAGAAGAAAAAGTAAATGAAAGGCTCCCTACAAAGAAAAAGACAAATCCTAACAAAAGGTGAAGCATTCCTGAGAGCTTGTATTTCCCTCAGATTTTTTTCAACACTATTATAAATTTTTAAAGTTCTTATCCAAAAACTCTCTGGGAAAGAATCTGCTATATTAGTTACCTGTTGCCCATAACCAACACCCTTTTCAGAACAGTATTTGAAATAAGAAGCAATCAGACTGGCAGAGATTGGCCTGCACTTTTTCCTTTAAGACTTTTACATTTAGTTCTGGTCAACTTGTTCTAGGTATCGCACTCTACTATCAAAATGTGCAAAGAACATAGGGCAAATAGAATCGCCAGTGGATGGTCATAAAATCCGAGCCATTACTTTGCCCTCAGGACTGCAGACATCTCTGTCTAAGTGTTGATTTACAAAACAGTTTGTTCATTTAGTGCAGGAATAGAACCTTCAGGCACATGTCCAAAATAATATAATAAATAGACTTTAAATTAACCAACAAGTTCAAGAAAGGGAAACTAATATTTTTTCTTCTCTTTTACATAGAATTATTTCTGAATGATGAAGAGCTAAAAAAACTGTATGAGTTTGAAGAGCAGTGCGTAGAAGAATATTTCCAGGAAAAAGAGGATGAGCAGCAGTCATCTAATGATGAACGTATCAGAGTCACCTCTGAAAGGTACCCATTGAAAAAATAAAAAACATACCCACATTATGACTGTAACAATATATTAGTTTTTGTGTCCTTATTAAAGCAAAATTGAGTTGGAGTACAAAAGATTTGCAATCATGGAGACTCTCGCTCCAGTTCAGAAGCTGATCTGAGTCCTGGTTAGGTGTGTGTGCTCCTGCAGTGCTCACAAGAGCAATCTTTTTGTTGCTGCTGCAGGTAGGTAACTAAGGTTGCTGATTTCTGGTTTGGGTAGCTTTGCCTCAAGCCCATTTTTTTTCACAGTAATTTTTTCCCTTCTCAGCTATCTGAAGCTCACAGATATTCTTTTTACCTTTGTGAGCAAATGACTAGTTGTTGAGTTTTCAATATCTCATCTGACCATTATAAATATGATGGAGCTAAATGGAAGAAGTCTGGAGTGTCACTCAATTGTATGTATGGTTTGCACTAGAGCCCAGCAGCAGGAACTTCTGAATTTGAATCTCTACTACAGATCCTCTTGGAAGCTTTGGACAAGACATTTAGCTTCTCTATGTGAACTTCTCTAAAATACAGACAGTATTCACACGTAACTCATTAAGCTATTCTGAGGGCTGCGTGATGTTTGCATACTGCTGCCTGAGCACAGAGGGAGAGCAGCAGCAGCGCTTAACTCCATCACTTAGCAGGATCTTTCCTGAAGACTCTGTCCATTCTGGTGGTAGCTCTAAATCAAAGGTCTTTTATTGCTTCCTTTAAATTATGAAAAAAAAAATCTCCCCACACTCAAAATGATACACAATTTAAATACTGTCTTGTTTCAATTCACCCCACAGTATTTTATTGGTGAACCATGCCAAATAGAGCTCTCTGCCTTTTAACATTTCTCATGAAGTAGCTCTATCAGTCGTTAAATTCCTTCCTGTGCATAAACATCTTTCTTGAAGGGAGGCATTGAACATCTTGCAGTGTTTATATTTGAAGTCTGAGGGTAGACAAGTAAATGAGATCTTCTCTCTGTACGAGAATCATTTCTGTTGATCTATTTATCCATGGCAATTTGTCAAAATGCTAGGTATTGTGACAGTGAATAAAGCAGGGCTGGTAAGCCTCACTGATTCACTATGGTCCATGGCCACAAAGCAGATTTGCGTATTTCTCATGGCTTCTCGCTCCAGATGCTTCATCATCTTTTGTGTGTGAGAGCAAAAGGATGTTAATTTAATTTCCACAGTTGATTTACTGGAGTATGATCTCTCGTCACATCCTGGTGCCTAGCTTTTTACGTGCATTCTTCTGGTACCATTGCTTCCATTATGATAGAAATGATAAAAGAAAATGGAAAGAAATATTTCTAATTGAACTTGACATTAATTTCACTGCCTTCAGCTCTGATACGGAGTTAAAAGGTATTTCAAGAGCTAAAGGAAATCTCTAAACAGCAAGCACGTGTTCTCTCATACAGCAACAAAAACGGTTTTACAAAGTGCCTCGATGCTATTTTAAGTCATCCTGTGAACGTGTCATTAGACAATATTCTTCATATTAATTGATGCTTCACGGTGAAAGATGACAGCTGAATGTGAAGCGCTTGGCACACTTGGAGAGAAATATAATAATCAATTTTCCCTAAGGGCTGCAACTCTTGTACACTCCTGAGCACGTAAATTTGTTAAAAATTCAATATGGTGATTTACATCTCTAATATGGTGTAAGGAAAGCATAGATTAAAAATGCACATGGTTTTGGTGATAGGCCTGGAAAAAGCTAATGAATCATAATGATGCATAGGACAGAATTTTGCCTTAAGAAGAGAACGGTAGCTGGGTGCTCAGAACAGATTATTGCACCATCCCACAGTGTCTGTTCAATGCTTCCTGTTTTCTGTCCAACAGAGTTGAAAATATGTCCATGAGACTTGAAGAAGTGAATGAAAGAGAACATTTTATGAAAGCTTCTCTTCAGACAGTGGATCTTCGGCTCTCTCAGTTGGAAGAGCTATCTGGTCGGATGGTTAATGCTCTGGAGAAGCTGGCGGGTATTGACAAATCTGAGCTGACGTATACACGTTCACGGGCTTCCTCGGAGTGTGATGCTGCATATCTCCTGAGACAAAGCAGTGTCAACAGCTCTGATGGCTACAGCACATATAGATACCATGTCAGTGGTGATGAGTTAGCATACGATGACAGTATCGCTCCTATGTCGCCAGCCCTGGGATTGCGTAAAAAAGCCCATTCTGTTGGTACAAAAGAGGAGAGAGCAGACCCAAAAATGCTGCTTCCAGAACATCAGAGCAGTCTTTATTATACAACCAGTGCTAGTGCAGTCAATATAACAGATTACAGTAAATCTACACTAGAAATTGCACAGAGTGTTTCCAGACCCCGTTCTAGTTCTGGTGGTTTTGGTGATGTAAAGCTGGGGATGTTCAAAAGTGATGAAATGGCTCCTCAAAGGATAAACCAGATGAGTGTTATGAACCGACAGTCAGTACCAAGATCAGAGTATCAGAACACTCAGTTAAAGTTAGCACGGACCAAGTTAGAGGCAGCCATCTCTTATCCCTTGGACAAATCTAAAGCAATCGCCTATTATCCTCCAGAAACTTTCAGTGCTTGTCAAACCACTATGATGAAGTCGAGGAGCTTTATATTTGCACAGGGTGGAAAGGTGGTTGGAGGAGTTAACAACTGGACCACTGAGTATAGTACCATCTTGGATCAAGTGTGCCCTTCGACAGTCGAACAATGGGCCACAGAGTGGAAATACGAAGTTGAGCAGCAGCTTTCGCAGGAACGTCCTCCAGAATACCCCGGCTTTAGCTCTGAAGCAGAAAGGCAAGCAGAGCAGAAGCAGTTACAGATGGACACAGATGATGACAGTGATGTTGGTGAAGCAGCTATTAATGCCTCTAACACCTCTACGCCTGCCACAGACAAGACTGAGACAGAGAACTTACTATCAGTAAAGCCAGAGAGGACTTCTGGGTTCCCATCACTACGATCAAAAAGTTTGCACAGCCACTCTCGCAAAGTGAAGTCTATAAAGGACAGATTAAACAGACCAGGACATGCCAGCAGTGTGTCTAACTTAGTGGTAGCGTGTGGCAGTGCAACAGAAGAGCAGAAAGCTAGACAAGCAAATCCATCCACCGAAACTGAATGCTGAAGTGGCACTTGGCCCTTGTTTTATCAGCAATTGGGAAAGCGATGTGGCTAATTGACCAAATTATTGAATGGGTTGTTAATGAATTTCTGCTAAAGAATTTGGCATGTATTTGTTTCCTTTCATTTTAGACTTGTAGATATAAATGTTCTATTCTTGAATAAATACTTGCTGGATCAGGTAAATGGTAGTTGTCCTCTCAGGGACAGATACAAAAGCAGGCACAGTCCTCAGCTCTTAAGAGTATTGATCTTTTTTGGTCCTATTTCCAGGTCTATCATAAGCTTATTTACTGGCAGGCTCTTCATAAAAGCTGATGGAAAGAAGACAATATTATCATGTAATAGTTTAAAGAATGTTTTTTCTTCTTTTTTTGTCAGGAGAATTCCAAAGCTGAACATCTTTTTGCCAGCCTCAGTTTCTGTCTATACATAGGCAGCTGGTTTCTTCACAGGCACTGTGGTTTTCAGATCAAAACAAAATTGTTGGGTGCAAAGAAAAAATATGCAATCCCCTCTTTAATTTCTGATTCCATGCATTCTTCTTAGTCTCTTTTGGAAATGACTATATATTTACCATTATACCATTTTTTCATCAAATAAAATAGGTTCAAGTGAAAAAAAAAAAAAAAAATGGTTGTGTTTGGAGGAACCTGGAAAGCCATGGATGGACATTTTTGACCCGTCCTAGTGAAATAATCTTGCTTTCAGAACCATACCCACCTCAGAGCATGCTGATGGCCTTAAGTTGTTGAAAGACAGTAAACGTTATTGTTTCAAAACAATAAGGAGATAATAATAAGCAATAATAGGAACTGAAGATCTACATTACTGATTGTATAAGCAGAGATTAGAGTGGAAGCCGTATAGTGAAAGAGGTTGGCTTTTGTTCAAATACCTGCAAGCGGGGGGGGGAGGGAAACACAGGAAAAGAGCTTCTGAGCATGTGTGATCAAGATAAAATGTGTTTGAACAAATTTGTTGTGACAAATTCATCTTCTCTTTGCAAATTCATTGTGGTGACGCATTAGGAACAGGAGTTCCTGGGAGTCAGACTGAACAAAAATTCACCAACTAAAAAGAGAAATTTCATATACTTTCTTGATTAGTTCTTCACAGAATACTTTAAAGGTTGGGATCTATTAATGTGCGGAAAATGTACTGAAAATAATAGAATTTCATTTTTTCCCTGCTATCAGCTCCACAGTGTGGAAGTCTCAGTATGCCCAGTGATAATGGTGCTTTTACAGCATTTTGGAACAGAGGAATTGTTGCAAGACACATTGATAGCATTCTTTTTTTTTTATCATTTGTATTATATTTTCATACTCTCTCCATAACTGGACTCAAAAGTACTGTAACCATCCTGCATAGTCAAGGTAACTGCATAGACATTTTTGAAAGTTCAGTCTTCATTTACTATAGATAGATCTTTGTCAGCCTGTTTTATTAGCAGGTTTGCTCTCTTTGCTTTTTTTTTTCAGAACAGTGTTGGCATTTTGGTTTTCACGAGGGCTTCTTTTTTATTCAACTTTAGGGAACTTGACATTTTGTAAAAACAGAACGACATCTGTGATTCTTTCACTTCCATGTTTACTTCTGTGTTACCATTCTTTGCAACAACACAACCATTTTGTATGCGTGGCTAAAATATGCTCCAATTTGCCAATGCCTTTTTATTGTTTGCCTGTACAGTCACCAGAAACTGATTTATCAGCAAACACAAAGGGCTGCAAAGCTTTTCAGCACTCTGCTAGACAAGCAGTTTGCTTTGTGCGACGCAGTTCGGTGTGGTGCATGCCTCCTGTTTCATTGTCTTTACAAAATGTGTGTTAAATCATGCTTTGTTTGTCCAGTGATTGTTTAGCAGTTACTTTTCTGAGTTATCACATGCATTAGGATAGCATGGTGTTCTCAAACAAAAGCATTTTTACCATCGTATTTATTTACTTTCTTTGTATAAAATACTTATAAAGGAAGCAATTGAGAAAACACACGAGATGAACTTGGTATAACATATCTGGTACTATAAGGATATCAGAAACATTCGCTTATCTCTTTCTTCTTATGCATTGCATAGGCTGGACATTTTCTAAGAGAATTTTTTTTTTTTTTTTTTTAAACATTTGCCAGTAATTTTTCATGAAGTTCGCTGTACGGTGATGATTTTCTAAGGCCTGGATGATTACTGTGCTCTTATATAGCATGAACTGAAATGGTAACTCTTATGCCATTAAATATGAAACAATTACACTGACTTCAGCAGAGTTTTTTCAGCTGTATGATCATTTTAATGAGATTTATATATGGCTTTGGACGTGCATACAAGACTGGTACGAGATTCGGTGCACATTAAACAGAAGAATGATCAAAGTCCTAAGCGAGCTGGGCCTGTTTATCCTGGAGAAAAGACTGAGAGGGGATCTGATCAACATGTACAAGTACCTGAGGGGAGAATGTAAAGAGGATGGGGCCAAACTCTTCTCGGTGGTGGCCAGTGACAGGACAAGGGGTAACAGGTACAAGCTGAAACACAGGAAGTTCCCTCTCCATGTGAGGAAGAACTTCTTTACTGGGAGGGTGCCAGAGCCCTGGAAGAGGCTGCCCAGAGAGGTTGAGGAGTCTCCTTTTCTGGAGATCTTCCAGACCTGCCTGGACGGCACCCTGTGCCACGTGCTCTAGGTCTCCCTGCTGGAGCAGGCGGTTGGACTAGATGATCTCTAGAGGTCCCTTCCACCCTCAACCATTCTGTGATTTTGGGAGAGAGATATTTAATATTGACTCTTAAGAACATGTGTCCTCCTACTAACAAGTAATGTGGTGACTCCACAGCAGTGACCTAGGGGATCTCACTTGCTGCTTTTTATCCTGTATTGACCAATACAGAACCAGAGTATGTACTCTAAGACTTTGTCTACACAGGGACATTACAGTGAAGTAATTCAAGTTCATTTGCCTCATGTTACATTGCAGTAGCCCTTTCCCACCAGCAGATTCCTCCAATTATTGTCCCATTTTGCTTTACGTTGCATGGTTGTGGGGCTAACTTGACTTTGCTTTTGCAAGCCCTCTGCTTTTGTATGTTCATCCTGCATTTTAGGTACTGGATTTTGATACCTGAGAACCAAGATAGTCCGTTTTCTGTATTATTTGGTAATTAACTCAAATAGCCATTGAATCCTTCCAGCTTCAGGTCTCTCTGTGCTTCTGGTACTTTGGCATTGGCCCCTTCCTGGTTTTGGGCTTGACTGTCATCTTTGGTGAGAGGTTTGTCCATCATCTTCAGCAGCAGTTGGACAAATGCAGGGATCTGCAAGGCCTTGCCAGAAAGCAGGAAGGGGAGGAGGGGGCATGACCCGTGATATCGACAGGATGGTTCCCACGTGATCTGCAAGATGCTCAGAGCTATTCCTCTTACTGGAGGTCCCCACCGTGTTCTGGGCAGATGCTGCTGCGGCTGGGCCCTGACGAGGTGAGCTTAGGTGGTGACAGCAGCATCGGGCACCTTGCTGGGGTCCCATCTGGTGACACCATTGCCAGCACATGGCTTCTGCACCGCTGCCCTCTTCCACTGGCCATTTCCAGTTCAACTGGTGTGACACTCAAAAGCTTATTACGAGCAAAAAGGACACACATATGTAAAACCAATAATCTATTATTAGGAAAACTGAAAGCTTAAAAGGTCTGATGTAAGAATTTGTCTCAATCTAATTATTACAAAAAGGAAGAAAGAGAACAGGACACTTAGTACTACAGAAGAAATCTCAATAATGCTGCTAATAGGTGCCTACTTCCTACCACCTACCCCTTTCTCTGGTGTTACCCTTCCTTTCCACTGCCCCTCTGAGTGCAAAAGTCAAGGACTTCAGGCTGTAGCAATGAAATACAGCAGGTTGTCAGCATCCCAAGTCCTTCACCTTGAAGACTGCCATGGTGATGGTTTCCTCCTTCCTAGTCTAGTCCTCCCTTACAGTTGTAGCACACTTTACACCTTGGTCTTTCTTCACTGGTCTGCAAGTCCATGTTACAATGCCCCTACGTAACAGCCGATTTCAACATCATTAAATCCCTGCACTGAGTATATCCGCCTGCCATAAAGATGTGCCTTGAAAAGGAGATTTTTTTTTTAAGATATTGAAAGAGAAATTAAAAGCTTTGCATAGTTTTTAGATATTTTGTATCTTAGACCAAGAACGTCAAAGTTGCTGTATGTAAATAACCACATTTTTCATATTCTTCTTCTGGATGTTCATTAAGGACATCCAGTGAAGAGAGATTTTTTTTTCCATTTACTTAACAATATTTTCCTTCTACTACAGGTAATAGAGATCTGTAGGGCTCACTTCTTTGCCAGTCCCCCAGCAAGACTGTCCCACACTTCTGAGCGCAGACTTCGGTGACTTGGGTGCACAAACTGTTGAGCGCACACGCAGGGAGATGGCCAGGTGAAGTAACAGCATGTATTACCTTCAGGGAAAAATGTAGTAAGTTCTCAGCAGCGAATCTATGGCTTTGCTGAATTGCCACATAGTTCCTGCAGCTCTGAGCACATAGCTAGACTGTGAAATCAGACAGCGTATATGTATGTCTGTATTATGGAGTTCCAGCCTAACTGAAACATTTTTCTGAAAGCAGTGAAAAAACACAAGTTGCCATAGAAATATAGGCCTGGAAGAGATCATCTACACTGAGGTGAGCTCAGCTGTGTCGATAGCATCAGCAGCAGATGGTGGTCTAACCTGTTCCTGAACATGTCTAATGAAAGACATTCTCTGATCTACTGAGAGATCAAAAGGGACCTTTTAGAAAAATCTGTTCTGCTTTAACCCAACCCTGCTGCATTGCACAAGCCAAAGTACTTTCCCAGCCACAGAGCTATTTTGTTGCATTGTAGCACGATTTCTAGGAAGATATTTAATTAAACATGCAATAACTACAGCAGTTTATTCCCCACAGCCATAGGCGAGCAGATAATCATCTTCACCTTTAAGAACAATTTATACTTTATGTGATAAGAGGACCCAGGAAACCCCAAGCAGCAGTGAGGAGTGATAGCACCTGCAGAGCCAGCCATGCCTGCCCATGCAGCGCCGTGGTCTAACACGTGAAACAAGTGCAAGGGTCCTGGGTCACCTAGTGCACAGACGTCGCTGAGTAATCTAAAGCTCAAGCAATGAAAATAACTATAATGAGTCAAAAATGCCTTTTTAAATTCACAAAAATAGAGACAGATGATAACATTTGTTTTCACAAAACAAAGACATTCCCAGGAACCTCTGGTTATGCAGAGCTGTTTGAGGACAGTGAACAAGTGAGGCAGGCCAGGCTGGCTGGAGGAGGGCAGCCGGCTGAGCGCATTGCCAAGGAGCAGGGACTTGGGAGCCAGGGGCCTTCCCTTCCCTGCCTGCCCAGCTCTGCGCTGCCCGCCCTGCCTGCCAGCCTCCAACCCACCACAACTCATGGCAAAATCAACTTGTGCCTCCAAAATGTTTGCTTCTGTCAAAGCGGTTTTCTTCCCCCTCCTGAAGAAAACTCTCGCAGTGGCAACCTGTGCCCAGGTCTGACAATAACCTGCACAAACCTTCTGGTCTTGTGTTTACTTAGTTTTGATTTTGTTTGCTATTTTTTAGCACAGCATTGCAATTCAAACCTGCCTGTCCAGTTCCTTGTGGACATTTGTGCTACCACATGCTCAGGCCCTCCAGACTCAGGCTGCATTTGCAGCCACTGCTCAGAAGGCCATGTGCTGATTCAGAAACACTCCGTAGTTCTGCTGTAGTCTGAATTAGTTACTTTTTAATCACACTGGCAAATTTTATATCTGCAGTTCCAAGCCTAGCTGATTTAGGCAGTTCCTCCTCCCCTTTTCCCCCCTCTCCTTTTTGACTTTAATTTCCCTTGAACAATGTTCTGAATGAGAATTTAAAACCTTTCAGAGGACTAAGGATGAGACCAGGCTCTTGCACGATTTATCACTTACCAAATCTCCGAGGGATTTAGCTTGTGGAATGGGATCTGGCATCAGTAGCTCTCCACAGGGTTTCCTAACAGTTTTAAGTGTATCCATACAGGCTTCCTTTTGCAGCACAGTGGCATAAGCCAAACAAGATGCCCTGCTGATACCGAGGGGATGTCTCCTCTAAGAGCATGCAGATTGCACCCTGAAGTCTCCTGCATTGAACACCCGTCTTCTGCCTTCACCAGGAAATCACAAGGTCAGTCTGTAATGTAATATAATGTACTTATACTTAAGAATAAGGGAAAACTTCGATCCTGATAGTGATGCTGTGAGCTGTATCCATCGTGTCCATTTTTCTGGCATCTTCTCAACAGTTCTTCACTGCCTTTGTGTTATGGTGCTGTTGCAATACTGCTCTGTTCTACCAGGCCTTTACTGCTGGTGTTGTACAGAAAAATCACCAACCCTGCTTTTTAATAAGGTGGGGCTACCGTGACCAAATTAGTTTGGCCCTACACGTTTCTTGGTTCCGCCGGGGCACCAGCACCTGCAGCGCAGCGGGCTGAGGTGCCTCCTTCGCCCGGCCCCAGAGCCCCCAGCACGGCCTGTGCCCCTTCCCGGGCGCCTGCCGGGCTCCTTCCCTGTGCCAGGGCTCACGGCTGCCGGGCTGCTGCGGTCCCAGGCTGTGGGACCTGGTTCCTGTCTGCATTAGCATTTGCTCTAGGGAGTCTTTCCAGTGCTGAGGCTGAGCTCGCTGCAGTCAGCGATCACACGAACACTTCTAAGGACTCACGAGTTTGCCAGGTGCCACTGAAGAAATGTAAGTAGATAGTTTCCTGCTTATCAGCAGAGATAGTGGTGTAAGATTTGAGCAGGTTAGGTGGGTGACTGCGCTATTTCTGCAGTCTAGATAAACTCAATTAAGCAATCCATACATGCCTTGAAAGTCTATAGGGTGAGATATACAACAAATTTTCCTTTTTCCCTCCCCTCTCCTCCCCTCCCTTCTCTTTCCCTTACTGCTCCTTATTTACCTTTAAATTGTGTCAGCCAGAAACTGGCACAGACTTAGGCAGTCGGAGGAGCTCTGTGCTCTGTGGTTGGACCTGGGCGGGTTGTGTCGTGCTGCCCCAAGCTGGAGTGATCATGTCTGCTGTCCTCAGTAACAGGGCGAAACCCAAAGCTCATGAGATGTCATGGTATGGCCAAGGTGTCATGCGCACACACAGCTATGCGTGTACTCAAGACATCAGAGTCCATCTACCTTTTGCTTTTCTCAGAAAGTACCATCCAATTATTTCATATCAAGATAAGAATGTGCTCACTTTTAGTTAGCTAAATCCTCTTTTGACTACAATTAACCAGGAAGTGTTTTGTGGCAGATAACCCTATTAAAGACTAACGTCCATTAGACTTCACAAAAGGTAACATTTCTCATGGGTCTAAATAGTTGCAAATCAGAGGATTCAACTTAACAAAGTTGGAAGAAAATTTCCAGAAAGTGCAGTTAAAAAGTTGCCCTCTCTGGTAGAAACCGTCCTATCCAGCAGGTTTGGCTCAAGGAAAGCAAATAAGCAGATGTTTCAATACAGCAGAAGCTGGGCAAGCACTTGGTCACATCATACATATCACAACCACATATTTCCATGGGACTTCTAGGAATTCATACACTCTTAGTGCATAAGAATATTCCCGAAAGGATCAAGCATTGAGCACTTGATTGTTTCTGTTTGCAAAACTATTTTGAGTGTTTTGTCGTCGCGTTAAGCAATACGCTGGCTTTAATGAGGTACTGCGTGCACAAGATGTGCGTAGGTGAGATCTGTGCGTGCTCTCTCCAGCTGTGAGCCGTCACAGGTGCCGATGAGGAGGGTGCGGGGGGGACGCACCGTTACCTCCCGCCGCTGTAACGTCACCAACCCGACACGCCGGGTACGATGAGCTTGGCGCCGGTGGGCGGTTGGTGCTGGAGCAGGACGGTGGCTGCTGACGGCCGCCCCGCGTCCGTGCGCAGCGCGGGCAGGGGCGCCG
>VZSV01000070.1:999922-1021825 GCA_013398735.1 Nothocercus julius
TCCCCGCGGGGCGCAGCGCGGCGCGGCGCACTTCCAGCTCTGGGGAGCCGCGGTACCGCTGTCGCCATGGGAACCGTGAGCGCACAGCTTGATTCCCTGGTTTCTGCTCTTTTTGTAGGAGTAACGTTGCTGTTGTGCGGGTGCGTTTAAAGGCCCGGGGTTAAAAGGCAGGGGCACTAGGCCTCGCTCCGCAGGAGTGTCATTCGTGATGAAAGTCAGCAGGGAGTTTTGTGTCTCAGGCCCGCGCCTCGAAAGCCCCCCGAGCTGAGCTGCTCGTTTGCTCTGTGACCTGTTGTACCCCGGGTTATGCAATTAGCTAAACTCGAGCGTGTAAAATGCTGCCCTGCTCGTGTCGGTGCAGAGCTAAACGTTCATGCAAGTGTTGGTGCGATTACCTCAAGCTGCTGGTGCAATTGGACCCTATTCCTTTGGAATTAAGAGTCTGAGTTAAAAGGAAAGCATTTTTCTTTGTCCAGATAGGTCAGACTTGTGTCTAATTGTAAACTTGCGGTTCTTAAGCATTTTTTTTTTTTTTTTTAAATCACCAGGCCGATGACCACATAGCTTCAGAGCCCAGGATAAAAAAACTGGAACCAGTGCTTCTGCCAGGTAAATATAAATGTGGAATTTGACAGCTCTATTTAACCCTTCTGTTTATTCTAATGGGATTAAAAACTTGCAAATTGCTCTCCATTTCCTAACCTTTTTGCCTAAAACCCAAGCAGCAAATAACTGTGTAGGTAGTTTCTCCCGTGTAACGTGTAGAAGTCTTGGTTTTATTGTGTGTTTGAAACAGGGAAGCAGTGTACGTTTTGTAGCTTCTGTGGCACCTTAGGAGCCTGTCTGTTCATAATTACATCTTTGCCAGATAGACGGAACTTTACATCTGTGCAAAACCTGCTCGTGTAGCCTGGGTTGCAGTTTTCTGCTTTTTTTTTTTTTTTTTTTTAAAGGAAAATGTTTATAGAACTTCTACTAAGTAGACAGAATTGACTACCTTATTGGAAGGAAGGCTAGTGCCGTATTTGTTCATTTCCTCTCTTCAGTACTCAACTATTCTGTAATTCTGGAAACTGTGTTTTAACCTGTGCAAAGTATCTTTTCAATGTGTGGATTAGAAAAAAAAATTGTCTAGTTTTATCACTGTTTAAAGATGTTGTCTAAGATAAATCCTGCAAACTTTCAAAGTGATGAATAGAATAAACAAGTTACTCTTCAAAATTAATTATTTTCTGTAGTGCTTCATAGTGGAATGTTGTTAATTAAGCAGCACTGATTGATGTGGTATGGTGGTCCAGTGAGATACCTTAAGCTGAAGAGGCAGAAACCTTGAGGAAATTAAGAGGTTGTACTGAAAGAGTAAAACTGAGTGGCACTTCTAATAAAATATTGTGGATTCTGTCTGAGGCATAAATACCCTAAATACACTGCTATGCTGTTCAACATGAGAAATACTTTTATGTTTGTAAAACTTCTGCTTACCACTTGGCACCTTACTGCTTAAGTTGCAGTCATTATTCACCCAAGGTGTTTGACTCGCAGGGAGGTGACTGCATGTTCTCCTCTGATAAGTCCCACAATAAATGCAAGGACATATGAGATCACATTTGTGAGATGTAGCACATCTCAGTAACACTTTGTTGTGTTATTAATTCTTACTTTATGAAACCCTGTAGTGAACTTAAAACAGAGCTGTTTGAAGGTGGGTTTTTTTTGGTGGCTTTAGGGACATCTGTAAAGGAAATTCCCGTAAGTTATTCAGAAAGTGATTGAAAGAATGGAATTCAGACTAAAGTATTAAACTTCCTCCTTCATATCACTCCGGAGTGCTATTTTGAATTATTTCATAATAAAACTAATTCCTCCATCCAGTTACAGGATAGCTCTGGCAAAATATTTCAATTTTTGCAAGTCCCTGTCTGAATAAAGAAAGGGGAGGTTTAGTAATTGTTTATTTTAAAGGACTTAAATGAAACTCTTCCTGTTTAAAGTAAGACACTAGCTTAAATGCATTTTTTTTGCTCCTGTCATCAAATGGTGCATTGGAAAAGTGTATAAACAAGTACACGTTGTTCTGTTGGATAGACTGGCTTTTGGATTTGTCATAACCCAAGTTTCTGGTCAGATTCCAAGTCATTTAATTACATTATGGCTGACTCGCACTCCCCTGCAAGTACAGTTTGAGTTTGGTATTCCTGATATCCTGTCCTTGGTAGCTGCATAAAGTTGCTATTTTCTCTCAAAAGCAAGAGTTAACCGGAGTGGCTGAAGTGTTTTGTTGGTGGAGTTTTTAAGGAGTACTCCTGGAATGAAATTATTTCAGCACAAATAGTTGCTGACTGGTAACGTGCAAAAACTGCAGATATTGCACAAAGCTTCTGATTCCTAAAATAAAATTGTTCTGAGCGAGTAGTTTACTAAAATCTGAAATTCCAAAGTAGGACACTAGTTAAATAACCCTACTGTCTAGCTCTTATTTTTGTGCAGTGAAGGTTAGGAGAGGGACCTTCAGGCATGGAAATACTGAGTCAAGCTCCCAAATGAGATATTTATTAAAAAAAGCAAACAACAGCAACAACAAAAAAAACAACAAGAAGTAAATTTTAGAATTTACATTGACATCATTTTTTAACCTGTAGAATTTATTTTCAAAGCTTTCTCTGCAATCCAGAGGAATAGGGACATCTAAGCTTTTCAAACAAAACCTTATATTCTCGTGCAACTGTGCCCTGAATAGGGTGTGGTCTTAAGCAACAAGTAAAATAAGGGAAAACCATAGCTGTAGTTCCAACATTAGTACTGCAGTAGTAAAACCCAAGTAATTTTGTAGAATTCATATATTTTGATTTCAAAACACATGGTATTGTTCTGAGATGGAATTTTTCAGTCTGCTGTGTTGTTGTTCTAGTCCAGCTCCTTGATGAAGAATGTTTGCAGATTTAGTTGAGGAGTTGGCTTGTATAGCAATTTCACCTGCTTTGCTTTATTTGTTTGCCTAGAACATACCAAAAAGGAAAAATGGAGGAAATGGAAAGCAGTCTAGCAGTCAATCCATCAGAGTGACTTGCCTGTTTAATAGGAAATCAGCTTGTTTATCTTAGGCGAGAATGAAGCTGAAGCTCTATGCTTAATTTAACACTGTTGATACTAAACTACAGCTTAAAGGAGTATATTTTCCTGTGACGTAATTGTAGTATATTTGCAAAGGGTTACATTATTTTTTTTTTTTTCCACAACATCTTCTGTAGCATTTCTGGAACAATTACTTGAACATTTTAAAAAATGTATAATATAACTGGAATATAGTACTGTGTGTGTTTTGTTTGAATGGGAAAATGGTGTGGAGCAAGGGGCAATACGCAGGCGGATACAGAACCTCCCGGTGTTCCCAATGAAGGCAGAGCAGCACCAAGAAGCAGGCAAGACAAGCGGGAAGGTCCTCGTGGGTGCTCGTGCCCAATGTTGTGCAACTCCCGGGCAGCCCGAGGAAGTGCCAGAGAAGCATCGTCCCTCTTGAACCTTAATAGCGGTTGTGGTAGTTATGTAATAATGCATTGCTCTGCATACTAATATACTGGAGGTGTAAGTTAATATTTCTTACCTGTAAGTTTTAAAAAGCAACTAGAAAATACAGTTTAGTCATTTTTAAAAGTGTGTACAGTAAAATTATAGAAATGAACCGAATCAGATCAACCTTCTTAATCATCAAGACGTGCTAGGTTAGGGCAAGTGAAGAGAACGCAGTTGGTGGGTGGCCCCCGTTGCAGAGCTGCCGCTGCTGGTCCCCTCGGCTGCGCCTCCCCTCGCGCTCTGGGGTGGGCTCCGCGGCATCGGTGGCGCACGGTGGCAGCCGCGTGGATGGAGCGGCCGCGTGGGGCCCGGCATCCCCGCTCGCTGCCACTGCTGGCAGCGCACGCCAGGGGAAGGAGGAGCGGGGCAAGCAGCCCTCAGTGGCTCCTTGTGCTCCCGCAGCTTCCTTCTGCTTGCGGCCTTGGGGACTTTTAGAACTAATGCAGAGGAGGGTCACGGGGACGGTGCTGTCTTTGTAATTCCTCTTGATGGCCTTTATCACAGGAATTTATCTGGTTGCTTTCGGTACCATGTGCATTTTTGCTAGCAGAGCCTCAGTTGGTCAGGACTTCAGTGATGTAATGACATGCTGGTGATTACAAACTGCCTTTATTTGTGTGTTTGGATAGATCCCAATTCTTGGTTCACACAGTGAAGGTCAAGTCCTCTTCTTTTTTAAGATCTCTGTCACTAACCCCCTCTGTTTTGCTTCCCTTTAGAATAATTTTCTGAGCCTGTCCCACTAGGAAGGCTTCCGTGTCACTGCTCATCCTCTTGCTCATCTCTGCACGCTTTCCAGTTGCTCTGTGATCTTGTTGGGTGCAATCACACACAGTTCTCAGGATTTGTCACTTAAGTGTTATACTTAGTTTAATTGCAGCCACCACCAGCTGTTTTTTCTTTTGTGTATGTGTGCACATGTGTGCTTTAACAGACAATTGGATCTACAGATTGGTAGGGGTGGTTTTAAGGATATATTCGTGAAAATTTTAATCTTAGAAGTGTTTGATTCTCTGAAGTAGCTCCTAGCCCTCCTTATCTAGGTGTTCTTTTCTCTGCTTTGCCCCACATTAGTACCTTAAATTGCATGTTCCAGCTGCAGCCCATGTTGTGGTGAGGAAAGGAAGCTCCTTTTTGGTGAGCACCCTTGAGTGCAGCACCCAGGTGTGTTCACTCTGCAACCTGGGCCTCCTTCCTTGTGGCTGCACCTGTTCTGTGGGATCCTGGAGCCTTGGAGAGGTCAGGGCATCATGGTAGGAGTGAATGAGGATCCGGTGCTGATGGGGTGAGAAGTACAGAGCTGGTTAGTGAGTGTGTTGCATAATCCCAGGCACTTGTCAGGTCTGTTTTCCTTGGGTTTTTCTTTGAGTTGCTTTTCAGATATGTCCTGCTTGATCTGTGGGGTGTATTCATCTGGTGATGGTGAGTAGTGAGGCTAAGTCACTACTGACAGCTAAATTAAACCTTTGTAAAGTCAGTTTCTGATTGTTTTCAAAATACTGTGTTGCTGGTTGTCCTTCCTAGCATTGTGGTTTGCTAGCCAAGGCTCTCTTACTCATTGTGCAGCTGATGAAGACATCATATTGCAGGGCTAGGGACTTTTCTCTACATCAGTATTTCTATTCAAAATTTAAGTGTAATCATAATGGTAAAAGAAGCTAGTACTGTAATAGCACTGTCATTTCATGTTTCCTATTTTGCTATTACACTTGTCTAGTGTTGCGTGGTAACTTTTTTATTTTTAGGATTTAGGATTTACTTCTAGGGTTTAGAATTACAAGTTATCTTCATGGATCAGTGCCATATATGAATATGAAGTTATTTTCACGTTTTCAGAATGGTGGGATTCTTACTTGGATAACAATAAATTCCCTGATTTTAATGTAGATTTTTCTTGAAGGCTTCATAACAGGAATTACCGAATTGGGAGACCTTTGAATTCTAGATGTAGCATTCAGCTTGGTTTTGCAGCTTTCTACAGACTGGTATTTCATACTGCAAGAAGCTTAAAAACAAACCAAGCATTTGACTTATATTTAGAATAAGTGAGGCATTGCTTACAGTAAGTATATGGTAGATGGCCCTTACTATTATAGCTTTTTTGTTTGGTTTAACTCAAACTAAATTTTCAGGCTGGCATTGGATTCAGTTAATTACTTGCTTTGTTTTTATTTTTAAGACTTTTTTTTTTTTTAATTAAGGATTGACATGACATAAGTACTAGTAAGGCAATCTGCATGTAAAATCTAAGCTCCAGATATAGAGCTTATGGTAGAGTTTGCTTGTGGAGGCAATTCTTCATTCTAATTTATTTCATAAAGTTTCTCATTAGTGAAATTTTTCAGGTGTTTGTAAATAACTACAAAAATTCTTTTTGCTTTGAGCTAGTTTAGCTGTAGGGCAATATAGAAATCATTTCTACAAGGTGAAGGTTGAACACACTTTAAATATTTTAATGTTTGTCCATGTGCATTTTGTAAAACAGTTCCAAGATAATTGGTTCCTGTCCACTATGTCCCACATGAATTTAATGCCACAAGTCATTTAAGTCCAGAAAGGGAATAAAATGTTAGTGTAAGTTTTTAATTGCCAGCTGAATAAACTAGTGGGGTTTTTTAGTCTCCAGGCAATTATGTTTACTGCAGTGAAATAAGTCTTCAGAGACCTAATTTCGAAGGAACGTGTGTTTCTGTATTGATTTTTTTTTTTTTAAGCCAAGCATGAGTATTTTACACTGTACCAGTAGGTACAAGTTCAGAACAGCATTTATAATTTTTATTTGTGACTTGGTTATAAAATAGCTGACTGAAAACCACAATTATCTCAAATTGTTACTGATTATACTGTTTAGGCAAAGCCAGGCTTTGCGAATCTTTAGTTTATGTAGCCAAGCTAAAAATATGCAAAACACAAAACATCCTCCCTCCTCACTGGCTTTTCTCCTGTTCATGTCACTGAGCTCTGGCCACATCATTGGTGAAACTTTCTCTTTTGGGCTTTTGAGTTACTTAAATTCAGCCTAAAAATGTTTGCTAATGCCGAGATGATGAGTCCTGCTACCCCTTCCCCTGCCAGGTGCATGTTCCTGTTGCCCAGCTCACGCGGGCGCTTGTCTGTGCAGCCACAGAGCTTGTGCTGGGCGCGAATGCTGACCCGGCCAAACCAGGGGCTGCTGCCCGTGGCTTCCACAAACGCTGGTGCTAGCACAAAGGCTGAGGTGGGAACGGATGTTGCAAGGGGAGCTGTTCCCATTTCAGCGGTGAGCCATGCTTGCGCTGGACGAAGGCAGCTCTAAACATGTTCAGATATTTCTCTGCTGGGATGCTTTGCTTTGGCTCTCCTTGCTAATGAGAGCCTGGCCCAGAAAGGACAGATGTCCCCTTCTTGCTGCCCTGGCCCCAGCTGGTGGCCTGGCTCGGGTCCCGTCCTCCTTTGCCACGTTTCTGAGGGGTGAGGGTGCGGGAAGGTCTTACCCAGCATCTGCCCTTGTTCAGAAAAGCGGTGCTGCCTTCAGTTGCTCTGACCGTCCATTTATTTTGCCGAGTTCACAAATACTAGGCTTTATTGGACAAATGTCGTTTTTAGTCTTGATCTGGTACATGGGAAAACAGTAGTTGTTCCTCTAAGACTTCTACCAAGTCTTTACTTTTTTGTTCCTTTTTTTGTATTAAGTGTTTCTCATACTATGCAACACTTTTGCTCTGTTCTTTATTGTACTTGCAGAGATTGCATAATATGAATATGTGAGAGAATTGATGACAATTCTAATCAGATTGGTAAACTAAACATTTTAGATACTCTAAAACATGCCACCCTCCAGAATATGGTGGGGATGATTTTTCTGAGAGAAAACACAACCTCTTCCTTTAAAATGCAAGCTTAATGCAAACAATACATCGGTATTGCTTTTCATTCTCCAGTTGCAGTATTGAAATTGTGAATATTGCTCATTTTTTGTCGATTTGTGTAGAGCTACAGGAACTTTTAACATAGATTATTTTCTAACTGATTTCAGAGATACTGGCAAATAGTGGCAGGGGAATTTGGGGTAGTATCTATAATAGTGTGCAGCTTTTTTGTTTTTACAGTATCTTAAAAACATTGTAAGAGCTCATGATTTTTAAAGCCCACAAATACTTTTTTCTTTGGATTTTGAAAGTGGTTAAGCACACCGAACAGAAGATTCATTTATAAGTGGATTAGACACATTTGCATCTAAATGCTTAGTGCATAGTAATAAACCCACACTATTCTGGTATTCTTTAGCTAGAAGAGAACAGCTAGAAAAAAGAGAACTGAATGACTGAAGATGCTCTAGATTTCAGTTACTTAGTAATAAAGTTTTTTTAAAAAACATGCGGAACTTTAGCAAGTTTAATTTAGTACTCGTCAGTCATTAGTCATTTTGAAAATGTTTTAGACTGTCTTACATCTATCTAAATGAATGAAACGATTTTTAAAGCATGTTTTTAGTTGTTAAATGGTAACCTGATTAACTTTGGCTTGTAGACTGTGAACTTTTTAGAATCTTATCTATCATACAAACAAACTTTTTCTTAACTGAATCTAGTTACTGCTAGCATTAGTGAATGAGCAACAGCAGTTAGTTTCATAGAAGTATTCAGGAGTCAGGTTTTTATTAATTTATGTGGGAATTATATGATTGCACGCATAAAGTATTTACTGCCTCTTGTGTCTCTAAGTCTATTATGCGTCATTTTCGGTTTTTGATCTGTAACTTTCAGGTTAGCTAAGGAAAGTTTATCCTAATAAATCAGTCCTTATGCTTCTAGTACAGCATTAAAAAGATCCCTGACCAATATTTTGGGCTCCTGCAAGCTTCTTGAGCCTGCAAGATGTGTTTTATTCATTTATGGAGTCTGATTTCAAACATTATTTGCATTCAGCAAATATCAGGCTCTTGATGTGCTAGAAGCCCTGCATGGTAGCAATGGAGCATACACCTCCATATGTGCATACACACGTGCATCACATATCTATACTGTGTTTTTTAGTGGGTCTTTTAAACTTAGATATCCAAATAATACTTTATTTTGTCATGCAACAATTCTGTATTCAGTCAGCATTGTTGAATCTGTTGAATAGTATTCAGTCTGTTTCATCTCATGCCTTAGTGAGGTCGTGGCCCTACATTTCATTCAAGCAACCTTAGTTGCTGAAAATTTAAGTTTTAAAATGTGCTGTTTGGCTATATTCCTTCTGTATTCATGGGCAGAAAAACTGCAGTAGAAGCTGTTTTAGATGGAAGGGGTTGGCAGCTGCTTCAGTGAGCAGCTGAAAGCCTGGAGATTACTTGAGGTCTCTTCTTTGTTGAGTGTCTCTGGAATTTTGAGCTATAATAATACAAAATCCTGAAAAGCCAAACATGAGAACTGGATATATAGGCAGGGGGATAATTTATGCTCCTCTTACTGCTGTAAAGTATCCAGCCCCTCATTTCTACAGTAGATGCAGAAATTTCCAATTATTACTCCTGTAGCATTGCTAATTCTTGCGGCTTTTACTTAGTTTGTTCACAATCTCTTGTTGACTTATTGTCCGATTGCCATGTTAGCAATAATAAATATTCATTAAGCTGATGCTGAGTACACAAAACAACTCAAATCTCTTAGAGACTGCGTCTGTGTACACAAAGTTCTGCCTGTATGCAGGTTATTAGATCCAGCATTGCTGATAATAAGCTACAAATTAGTTTTCCAGCTGGAGAGGGAGCTGTGTTTATCTTTAAGACTTCTTGTTTGTTCTAGGCTACCTTGCTGTGATTAAAACAAAGAAATAAAACATGATCCAACGCTGCATGGCACCAAAAATGACAAAAACACTCTTCAGTAGGCAAAAAGATGAAGGCCACCTCCATAGTATTTTCAAATTTTGCAGATAAAATTGCCCTGAGGCCGCCGGTGTCCACTTGTGCCACCTCTGCTGCCTGTGTTTATTCTGGGCAGCAGTGATTGTGTGTTGCTCTGTAACATACCATGAACTTCCCTAACATCCAAAGTATAAGGCAGCCACTTTTTTGGAAGATTTAGCAGGCTTTTTCTGAAGCTGTGTATTCAAAATAGGAGGAATATTAGCTGACAGACTCTTTGGTCTCCTCTTATTTCTGTGATTCATGTATTCCGTATAGAAATATGTTTATTAAACATGATTGGGCTTTATATATAAAGGGTGGCAACCTGTAATTTTTTGTCTGGTTTCCTGTCAGAGTTTAAACAAACTGCTCTTGTCTCCTGAGATCGTTCTCTGACTGCTGGAGTCACATGGAAGTGTTGACTGCTGTTCCGTGTCTGGAACAGCTTGTGACTGTTTACTGGAAAAAAAGCGGCAGCTACATTGTAAAAATGTGCAGTGTAATATCTCTGAATAGCTCAGTTGTTGACGCTTTTACAGAAAAATCACCTACTGAATTTCAAATGCAATCGGGCTTCATCATAAAACTTTCCAAGGCCAACCAGTACTACTTTGGTTGTTCAACTGCTTTTCTAAGTTTGTCTTAAGTTTGGAAGGTTTGTTCTGTTTTATACTGCTTGCTCTTCAAGGCCAAAAGAGGGATAAGTTATGTCTCAATATAAAATTCCAAGCCTGCCATTAGAAAAAGCGTGGTTTGAAGAGAGTCACTCAAAAGCTGCATCTGTTAATTTTGCATTGCAGACTTTCTCCTGCTTTGTTGTAAAGATACTTAAGGCCTTCAGTGAAACCAGCCTGTCTCCACTCCCTGTCTGGTCATCTTGTAGTACTTGGGTTCCAAACTGACAGCTCTCTGTTAGGGGCACAAACCTGAGTGCGAGGTAGAAGAGCCAAGCCAGGTCAAAAATTCAGAATGTATTTGTGTTAGATGAAGTGCAACTAAATGAAATTGCTCTCAAATAGGATTAGTGTTAACATGTTACAGTGTAACTGTGCTATTATGAGGAACAGAGGAGAGAAGTAAACAGGATTGGTTTTGGTGAAGAGGGTGGCCTCGCAGGCCCTCTGATCTGAGATCAGTAATAGATCTTTTATTTTGCTAATTTTATAATGTCGAAGACATGAGGCTCTGAAATTCTTTGGTCGTAATATTTTGTGCTTTTAGCAAGAGAGTCTCCCACGTGATAATAAAAGTATTTCATTTGACAGCAGATAAGAGAATGTTGCAATGGAAAAATACCTATATATGGCAGGTGTGCACTTTATTTTTTTGAGCATTTACCTCTCCATATCCTTTATTAGAAGAGATAAAGGCTAGTCAGATTTGGCAGAAATAACTTGTGGAGGGGGGAAGCTTTGCGGGCTGAATGCAACCAGTTTGGACATTGAATAGTTGAAGATTAACAACAACTGGTGAGACAGAATTGTTTAAATAGACAGTTTGGGCTTTTGAAGTTATTCAAGGGAATCGCTTTTTAGAAAAAAAAAAAAAAAAATGCTGGGCAGTGGGGTGTTCCAGGCCAGACTGCAAAAAGTACTGAAATATTTTGATGTTTAACAGAAGTGGGCCTTGTCCTGCATGTACCTCATTTCAAGACAGCTTTCATTTGCTGTTAACTTGGTTGAACTTTAACTACGTATTTGTGCTGCTGTTGTCTTTGTGTAATGGGGTGGGGGGGGAGACTTGTTTAACCGTGGCTTAGGAATGCATGAGAGGAGACCTTAGAGGTTCAGCAGCTCTCCGTCTGTGAGCAGCAGGCCGAGCGATGCGCGGGCACTGCAGCCGCGAGCGTCGGGGCGGCTGCTCTGGTCCCCCCGCGTCCTCCGGCTGTGCCGAACACTCGGGTCGTCCTGCCAGCCTCTGGCTGCGCTTAGTTGAGGACAATTCTGTAGTTTCTGCCAAGTAAACGCAGAGCAGGAACGTGGCTGCTGCCGCTCTGCAGCTCCCAGGCTGATGTGCAGTTACGTTAAGGGCAAAGGAGCCTGCAGGGAGCTTGGCTAAGGATGCCCAGGATGAGGAGCACGGAGAGAAGCTGGGACTCGAGCCTAGCCGAAGGTGTGTTTCCACAATCAGGTGGAAGAAAAAGCTTGGGATAAAAAGAACTGTTCTGTAAATGTGAGGGTAGCTTGGATGCAGTAACAGCAGCACTAGGAAAGTGCTGGGCTGCAAAACCCCTTCAGAGCAGGACAGGGGGACAGCAGGGCTCAGAGCGGGAGGGTACGAGGAACCCGCTGCTGCGTTCGCGATGTTACCCGGAGACCCCAGCGTTCCCTCGCAAAGCACTGGGGACGCTGAGATGGTATTTCAGAAAAAAAATGAGACTAAATGTGTCAAAACTATTACGAGCAACTGTTGGTCTTTAGTAGCCTTTAGTTTTTGTTTTTTAAATAATGCTAGTACAAAATTGTTTTCCTTGAATACGTGTCCATTATTTGTAACATCAGTAGCAGAAGGAAGTAGCCGATCTGATAACAGAAGCAATAGCATTATACAGGAGTAAAGTAAATGACCGTGTTTATTTGCTGAAGTAGGAATGAAGTTGCCATTTAGCTTCTAGAAACCTCTGCAGTAGAACAAAATAGCAGTATTATACACAGTAATTTATTGTTTTAATGATTCTAAGTCTCATTTACCTGTATGCTTTTTTTGTTTCATAGCTTGTCCCAAGTGAATTACAGTTTTTCCTTTCTCACTGAGGTAAATTTTAAATATACATAGAACGTCTTCTGTTTTGAATGATGAAGTGATTGATCCTCTTTCGGTAGCTGGTCATGACAAAAACTTTGAAATGGCAAGGAATGGTTAATGTGTTTCTTCCATTGTTTTTCTTCTTTTATGGGATTGCCTGAATCCCTTTATGAAATTGCCTGATAAAAAATAGAAGGCTCGATGTGGACTGCCGTTCCAAATCCGTGGGCTTCATAAGGTTCTGTAAAATAATTAAAAGCTAGAAATAGCCATGTATTGTTAAGTTAAATCCTAGCTAAAGGGCATGAGTATGTGCCTTTGTTTTAAGAACCATGTTGTTCCAACCAGTGAATTTTTAATTCACAACCTTTGATCTTCAAGTATAAGATTTTTTGTTGTTGTTTTAATTGCTAGGCAATATTGTCTCTTTTGGAAAGATTTTTTCTTTTTTTTCCCCAGAATTAATAAATGCTGGCACTTAATAAATGCCGGGTTGAGGCAGAAGTTTTATATAATTTGAAACACGTAAAGAGTTAGGAGTTTCTAGGTACCTGGACTTTTCTTGTACTTACAAGATTTATATAGCTTACTTTTTACATCTCCTTTTTTCATTTTAGGTGAAATTGTGGTAAATGAAGTCAATTTTGTGAGAAAATGCATTGCAACAGATACGAGTCAATATGACCTGTGGGGCAAACTGGTTTGCACTAACTTCAAGATTTCCTTTATTACGGATGATCCTATGCCATTACAGGTGTGTTATTCTCATACTGGTACCACCTGACAACAAATGTGATGAATAAAATGGATTTAAGTAGAATACAGTAAATTTCTCAGATAACTGATATAAATATGATGCCTTTTACACCAAAGAATACTCAGTGATGAGGTTAAACTATGTTCTGAATGTGTTGATACTCTCAAATAAGGGATGGGAATATCAGAACAGAGCGAGTTTGTGATAGAAGTACAACCAGTTCTATTTACCACAGTTTATGAAGGCTTCTTTGGGAAAAGACTTAATAGAAGACTAAGCAGGAATTGTGTAAAAACATGTTCCTCTTTGAAGAGGAGAATTGCAAATGTTCCTTTGACTAGACAAGCATCAGATCAGTAAAGCCTTTAATGCATCCAAGTTTTATTGGCATCAGTGGGAGAGGACAAAATAACCATGAAATGAGCTTTCATTGTAGACGAGGCAACAACAAAAGGCGAAGAGAGACCCAGCCTTTGTCAAAGCAAAACATGCAAAATTCATAACCTTAATCAGTTTTTGAACAGCACAGAGCATTAAGTTCAGAAATCAACTTGTCAGTTTTATATAATTCTCAAAGCAGTTTAACATTCATTTTTAGCTGTATTGAAAAATATTCCATTAGTTAGGCATGTATAAAATGCTGAGAAGTAGAGATGCTTGTTCAGTAATGGCTAGCAAGTTTGACAAGATCTACTTCAAAAAATACTTGTCATAAGAAGAGTTTGTTGGAACTTACGCAGTTTATCAAAGTTGATGATAGTGACTCGGTTTTAATAAGAAAATATACCCTTTGAAAGCTTGTTACTTTAAAAGCGCTGTGCGAATTTAGTGTTTGTTGTCTTAAAGTGCATCTTTGCCCTGAGCTTCTGTTTTTTGAGCTGCTTATTTTTCAGTACTATTTTTCTTGCTCTAGTTTTTCCTTCTTTGCAGTTGAGATTTAGCTCTTCATTCTGTACGAATGAAAGCAGGAAGTGACCACCTGCAGTATATTATGCCTAAGATGGATTCAGAACACTGAGTCTTCCGGACTCCAGGGCCTGTAGTAGAACTGAGGAGCAAGCTTTCATATTTAATCTGTTCAGTTCTGTCTGATGATGTGAACAATGGAGTTTTCCTTGAGAAAAGTTCACACTTTTCATTCTATAGCTATATTAATATTTGGAGAGATATATTTCAGATTGTATCGAATTTAAAGGCTAGTAAATTCAGTGCAAGAAGTGATTTATTTCTGTATGCTGCCCTGGGGTTTCCAAACTGCTTTGCGTGTGTGCACCAACCCCAGGGAGCTGTTGTTGCTACCTCTCAATAGCTGGGAGTAGGCAGGGACTGTGCATAGGTCAGAGAAGTCTAGGCATGCCTGATTTTTATCATTTCTTCAAAGTTGTGCTAATATCGTCTGTCTGAGAGCCACAGAACTACAGCTATTGACTATGAATTCATGTGTTTCAGAAATTCCATTATAAAAACCTGCTTCTTGGTGAACATGATGTCCCGCTAACATGCATTGAGCAGATTGTCACAGGTAAGGCAAAAATTGTTAAATATGATGACAGGCTTTAAAATTACTCAGTCCATAGCTGTAAACTGTTAGGTTGTGCAGAGTTGTATGCACTTACGTGTTAGCTTCATCTTCACTGAATTTGGTCAAGTTAGGCTAAAAATATTAAAAGTTACAGGAAGAAGGGTAAAAAATGGCTCCTGTCTGTTTAGCTTTTTTGTTACTATTTGAAACTCTTTGGAGGCAGAGGAAACATTTCCTGCCCACGTGCTTGGGCAGATTAGTTTTTGTTCTTCTTTTGTGTGTAGACCTATCCTAAATTTATCGAAGCGTAAGCTTTTCCAACAGGAATTCAGTGGAAACTTTGATAAAGCTCTAAAACTTACTCCTTGTTTTTGAAGTTGGTGATGGGTTAAAAAACAATCTGGGCATACAGGAATCGTTAATTAAGTTACTTGTTTGAAAGAAGACTGATCAATGTGTAACTAATTCAAGTTGAAATATACTATTACATTAACATTTACTGTAAAAAAAAAGAAAAACCTGCAGATGGTAGGACTTTTCTATCTGTGGTGTGTTGTATAATTAGTCCAATAATTTTGTCTTTTCTTTTACAGTGAATGACACCAAGAGGAAGCAGAAGGTCCTTGGTCCCAATCAAAAACTTAAATTTAATCCTACAGAATTAATCATTTATTGCAAAGACTTCCGTATTGTCAGATTTCGCTTTGATGAAGCAGGTCCTGAAAGTGCAAAAAAGGTAGATCTTTCTATGGGGTCTTACACTGTAGTAATTTCGTATAATGAGCTGTGCTAATAAGGAACTTTTGCTTTATGTTTTTACAGAGATGTAGGGACAAAGAAATTTAAACTAATCCTATGCATTATTATAGGAGAATACCTAGATTTTTAGAGCTAAAATGACTAGATAAATTTTTGTATGTTGTATTGTTCATGGATAAGATAAGCGTGAACTTGTATCATATCTCTTGTAGTTAAAGTCTTTAAGAGACTGGAATCAAAATGTTGTATTGCAGCTGTAGAGAAGATTGCACAGGTGCTACACGTGCACACTGAGACTTGTGCACAGATAGGTACACCTCACACATACATGTATGTGTAACAGGTGCACATTTCAATGCATAATGTGTTTGGTGTTTGCATTTTTCTGGAGGTCATAACCTTAGTTTACCTGTAGGTCAAGTGCCTATGTTGCATATATTTCTTACAGTCTTTGCATAGTCAATTGTCTGACTAGCTTTTAGTTATTGATTTGTTTAAAGACGGAGAAAGGTAAGCTCAACACTATTCAAATGAACTTGGATAGAATTCTACTTTCTTTTTTTTTGAACGCTTTCACAGAAAGGTACAATTTCTTCAGGCAGATATTAAGGAATTTGGGATCCTAGATCCATTTTTATTTTTATTTTTATTTTTATTTTTATTTTTATTTTTATTTTTATTTTTTAGAGTTTCTTGGCCAGGAAAGCACTGCCTGTTTGTCTAACAAGCAGCATAAAATCATAGCCTCTTCTCTCAGCCTTATAGGAATAAGCTAGCATGCCTTTTTGACAAGACACTCCCTTTTTCTCTGTACACTCCTAGAAATTTCATTCCTTCTCTAGTTCTGTCTTTTCATGGGTCTTCTCTCAAGGCTGAAAGTCATACAATGTTGTTTGACCTAGTAAAGTCCGGGCAAGTTTCTGCAAGTCCAATGTGGTGCTAGTGGTCATGGCTTGATTCGCTCTGTCGTTTCCTTAGCTTGGGGAAGTGAGGATGAAGATGCCCTGACCTTGGTGGCACCTGTGTGCGGTCAGGCACGGTCTAGCCCTGCTTGCCTAACGGCCCAGTTGGCTCACAGAGCCTGAGTTTCCTCAGTACAATAAAAAGAAATCCAAAGCACTGTCTGCCGAGCCCTAAGTCTTTTTGTGCTCACCTGCATGCTCCGTAGCTCATTTTCTCCTCTCTCTGGAGGCTGCCTTCTCCCTGAGATCTGTGGGCAGGAACCTGCAGTTAAACTTGACTCTTTCCGTGTTGCTTTTCTAGATTCCTCTGTGCCTGCTGTCTTCACTGTGTCTAACCTTTCATGTTTGGCAGTCTTTCAGCAGGCAATTCCCCTTTCACAGCTTCTCTGAAATCTCCCTGGAGCAACCTCCAAGTCTGTCTGCAGTATCTTTAGAGCAGCTGTTTCTAACCGGCTATCACAGCTAGGAGGAGTAATTAGCCTGGGGAGGGCAGGAGAGAGCCCAAACCCAGCAGCTCCTTAACCCTGCTGATACTGCCTTCCCTAGCATTTGGTGCTGCCTTTTAGTCACCTGGCAAGACTGAGAGCTCTGTAACGGCTCTCCAGCGAGCCCTCGGCAGCGCTGAGCTCGCTCTTCAGCCCCAGCATTGCACAATTAAACATGCCCAGCTCCTGCAGCCTCTCTGCAGATGAAGTGGTTTAGGACCACAGTCATCCTGGTATCCCTCTCCTGTGCCCTCTGCAGCTTTTCATCTTTCCTTTTGAATTGGGGGTTTAGTCTCCAGTCCCTTCTTGTAGAAAAACCAAGAGTTAGCTGTTTTCACTCACAAATTTGCATGCTCATTTTTGGACTAGATGTGAAGACCCCTTGAGTGTATTTAAAAAAAAATAAAGACCTGTCTAGAAGTGTGTGTACTACGAGGATTTTTCAGGCTGCCCACTGCTTACTGGGTTGAGAAAATGCAGAACTCAGTATTTCTATTGTAATCAGGGAGTTGGGAGGGCTTTCGTTCAGTTAAAATCAACTGAAGTATTAGACTCAAACATGCTTTTCAAGGAAGTTTGTTTTCACTTGTTTTACAATAAGCAGAAGGCAAAATAATGTTTCAGAGAGTGTTAGAGTCCCTGTTCTGTGAAGCAAGAAAACTGCATGTTAGTCCGTTATAAATCATAAATAACTTCCTTTGGCAAACTGTGCACTCAGCTGTACAAACCAAAACAGGGAGATTTCTCTCTTAAATAAATATCATCCTCTTAATACAGGGTGTATCATCCCATGAAATGAGCATGTTTAGGGGCAAAACTAAGTATCCAACTTTTTTTCTATAATATATATTTGAAACTATGCGAAATCTTGAGAATTACTACTTTTGAAATGTCTGTAATAGTTGCAAGGAAGACATACTGAACATCCTTAAACTTCAAGGGATTACATGTGAAAAATTCCTTAACTGTATAAGGAAATACTTAGCAGCATTCCAATGAGTATGTTGGCATTGACAGAGGACATAATCTGCTCTTAAGGAAGGACCTGTATTTACAGAATAGGGATTCAGTGGAGAAAAGCTCTTATTAACAGAGCTGCTTTCCTAGATCAGAGAGCATTTTGTGTGTGTCTTTGATGGTAAGTGCAAGGAAGGAGCCAAGTGTGAAAGCAGTTAACTCAGATCTCTGTGTTCAAGCAAACCAACCTGAATGCCCACATGCTATGTGGGTGGTAACTTTTTCTCCATCTTAATTTGATGAATTCTTTTGTTTTATTTCTGCTTTGAGGTGAGTGAATATATTTGGGGGTAAATTACCATGAAGTTAATTTAAAAAAAAAAAAAAAAGACAAAGAACATTAGAGTTCTGTTAAGCTACTTTCAGCATTAACTGCAGCCAGTCCCTATAAAAGAGAAAATACTGTAAAAAGTAAAATACTGTCTCAACATCAATTAGTCTAGTAAACATTTCCTTCCACACTTCTGTTAAGGCGTATTTGTCAAACAAGAGTTAATAAAACAATGGGCGTGGAAACTTCGCACTTACAATGATTTAATAGTTTGATTCCATTTTGTCTCTAAAATAAAGCATGTAGAGCCTCCATAGAGAGGAAAGGCAGCTGGGTGTGGGAGGAAGTGGAGGATGGGAAGCACGAGCAAGTAAGTTGGGGAAGCCTTCCTTAGGCAGCCCGAAAGAAGCGTTTCACCCTCTTAAAGGAAAAGAAAGAATTCCCATCCAGAAACCACAAAAACAGGTTAAACTGAAGCCTCCTGCTAATTGCTAGCCATTACATAAAACTAAATTAACATGACAAAACTGGAATTAAAATACATTGAGTGCTGAGGCAGTGGATCTGAGGGACTGTTGAATAGCTGGGCATTAGCATGTGGCCTTGCCATGCATATGATTCTTGGCAGGGCACCCATGGCACACACCCTATAATCTCCTGATTCCTAAATATATCTCCGTTTCTTAGGCCCTTCTACTTCTTGCACTCCCTCAGCTCTTTTCCTTTTCTCAAGTGTGTGATCAGTTTCAGACACACATGTGTAGTCAAAACAGGAGGAAAAAATACTTATCTGACATCTTGTTTCCTGCCCCATGGAAGGAAGGCAGCCTTCCTGCACGCTGTTGCACTTGGCCAGGGGTGCAACGCTGGTTTGCCAGTTGTTATGAAGAATAAATGTGGAACTTGGTTTTGGACAAGTGACCCTGACCGTTCCAATCCCCATCACCACTTCCCAAGCTCCTGCATTACTTGTTATAATTGCTTATACGGATCATAGAACTGCTAATCTCTCAAGACATGGGGAGTGCAGGGGAAGGCATTTCCCCGTTTGGAGTGAGAGTACAGGGGGTACAAAAAGCTTAAACTCAAATTTGAACTCACTTGAAAGTATTTGACATCTTTTCCAGATGAGGCTTGTCCCAGGAATGCTGACAAGAAAATATCCTTAGTGTATATGAAAGAGTTAAATCCATTGTGTCAACTCTTTTTTAATGAACTAACCTTCCAACAAGCAGCTTATTCTCTCATTTGACCGAGCCTAAATGTCTTCAGCTTTAGACAATTATAAATTGGCAAAAATACTAAACATTTTTGGTTTGATATGAGAACATTTCCTGTAATACGAGTTTGCCTTCCAGTTTAAGAGCTTTCTGCTTATAGGGCTAATCTGCCGAGAGCTGTGGGATCTGCTTGTTCTTTGAAATGTGTAGATGATAAAGTCACTCCGTGGCTTTAATGAGAAATAAACTGAAGCAAGAATGCATTTAAAGTCTACTAATTCATATGTATAAAAAAGTATTGTCTAAAATGTAAAATAAAGACAGAAACAGGTAAATCTGAATATTTTTTCAGTAACAGAAACAAAGGGCCTGAGCCCGTAGTGTCATCTGTAGTGGGACTTGCTTCCACATGAGGTGGCTGGTGCTGTGCGGCAAGTCTGCTGGTATCTTGCTGTCCCCCCATGCCTTACCCCTCCTAACCCAGCATGCAGAAGAGATTTTCATTGCTCCTTTTAGAAATAGTTTTACCGTTTTTCTATCTCATTATGTGTTGGCCCAGTGGCATTTTCCTGATGCCTTACAGTTCATCCTTGAGCCTTGGAAGCTGCTCAGTGTAGTAAAAGGCTATGATCCATGATGCCTGTAGATGAAGATTGGGTCTAGCTCTGTTACTTTCATGAAAAATTAATTAGAAAAATGAAGGTCAATATGTGGTTGTAAACAAATTTCTATTTTGTTTGATTGTGATTGATAGACTAAATTAGTCTGTTGGATGCCAGGTGTTAGGGAATAGCTGTTTTCTTGTTACGGTTCTTTGTTTTTGATTCGTACAATCACAAGTTGTCATAAAATTTTTATGGCTTCTGGTTACTTCATTACAGTTAATATCAGTCTTTCTAAATCAGCTTATAAATATTAATTTAAAAATGTCTTCTACATCATTTTTCAGTGATGTTTTTATGTTTTTTTTCTTTCTAAGCTGCAAGTGTGAGGGAGAGAAGTCAAGAGAGCTGCTTCTCCCCTTGATAGGAACCTCTTGCTGGGGAGTGTTTGTGAAAGACTATTTTCAGTTCTGTTAAGTTAATCTACAACCATTAACTGGTTTTGTAAATAATGAACGTCCCTATCAAAAGCCAGAGTAAATAAGGGTGATGCAGATTCTGTTGTGTCCTGTATATCTTGTGTTCAAGTCCTCAATATTCTCTGAGCAGAGAACAGCAAAAAAGAGCTCTCAGATTACGTCCTGGCACAGTGCTGCCAGTAGCGTTGGTCCTCACTTTGCATATCATGGAAATCTTCCTTTTATGTCTGCAACAATAGAAAAAAATACTTTATGAACAGAAAGCAATTTCTTGGACGCACAGAATATTTTTTTTTAAATCATATCCAAGTTTTCTGAGCAAATCTGAACAGTTTTGTCCATATGTTGCTAAGTATAAAAAAAAATAAAAAAAAATAAAAAAAAAAAAGAGAGAGTTCAAGGGAAGGGAGAGAAAGGAAAGGCTACATTTTTAGGGGTAATAATGACCTTAGGCTATGCCTTAGTCCCTAATGAAGTGTTAAAGTTTTGCATATGGAATTTCTGGATCTGAATGTGTAGAGGTTTTTGCAGTATAACCACCTTTTTATTAAGTATGTCCTTTAGAAATAAGCAGGTACAGTTTAGTAAAATGGAGGAGCCAATGCTAAAGGAAGAAGGCAAAGCTTAGCCTCTAAATTCAGACCCCAAACTTGGAGAGTAGCAGTTCAAATCCCCCTTTGAAAGGTCTTTTTCCCTTGAATTTGATTTTTCTAATATTAGCTTCTTTTTGTCAAACCATTTACATTTACATTAACGAACATCCCCATTTGAAGAGACTGACGATAGCAAAAACCATCTAATTCTAGGCTGTGTTTTCCATTCTTAATGATGTGAATGGTTCTAAAATTAAAACAATTCACATGGGTTGGAAAACCAGCTACTGATTTGATCCTAGTCCTGGGACTTGCAAAAAAAGAGAAGACGCTAGCAGGGCTCTCCCTCGTGCCCCAGGTTAATCGCTGCCGTCGTGAGGACGTCGCTTGTTGGGGCCCCCTGGTCGTGACGGAGCGCGGGGCTGCCTGGGGCTCTGCTGGAGCTCGCAGAGCCCACGGCAGCTGCGCCAGGAGCTGCCAGGGCCCGGCCAAGGTCTAGTGAAACCAACGCCGAGCTGCCCTGCAAAAGCCTGGCCGCTGTCTCCGTCCTCAAGCTCTCCTGGGCGGCAGGAAGCGGTGCTTGCTGGCACGTCTAATCGTAGATCCTCACCTCTCCCACTGTGAATTACTTTGTATTTTCAAATAGCATGGGGAAAAAGCTTTCTTTATTGCTAAGCAGTTCACTTTTTTCATATATGCATTGATGCCTTGCATAATTTTGGAATGCGATCCCCAGGAGGTGCAGCATGGGCATAGGTCCTGGAAGTCTTCAAAGAGCAACCTCGCATTTTCACTTCCAAGAACAGACATTTGTGAGGGTTACATTTGGGATGCTACAGACTGGTAAGGTTAGTGAAAACTGCAATAAAAATAGATACAATATTTTGGATAAATACGATATTTTGCTAAAGAGTCAATAGAGCTTCTGCAAAGGGAAACCACCATTCACAGTCCTCTTGGACCAACTGACAACTTTGTAGGAGAAATATTCATCAAAAGCTGTTGAATACAAAGACACGATCTCAGTTCAGAACGTCACCGAGCAGCAA